>RXON01005161.1:0-45357 GCA_009667805.1 Leptobrachium leishanense
ACCTAACATGGACACGTTTCCCTCAGGGGTCGGTGACTAGTCCCTCGGAATACAGTTGCAAGCTGAAGATCGTCTTAGATTAGTGGGCCCCAATCAATCCAGGGGTGGTATGTGGATGACTTGCTACTTTGATGTCCCACACGGGAGGTTTGTTATCGGCATACTGTATCATTTCTTAACCATCTGGTGCCCACAGGTAATAAGGCTAAAAAGGATAAACTACAGTTTTGCAAGGAAAAGGTTATCTTTTTAGGACATTGCATCTCTCAGGGTACCCGACATTTAACCACCCAGAGAGTAAAGACATTAAGTGACTCTAACACCCACTAAACTGACTCTAAGACGATGCACCATTTTGAACCAGCATCTCTTCTTCCTGTTATGAAGGAGGAAGAGAAGGGGGGAGATAATGGTGTGGAGATAATGGTGAAAAAAACAAAAAAACCATAAATTTTCCAACTTTTACTAACCATTCTAACCTCTCAACTTCTAATAATTTTCCAACCTAGTAGGGAAACACTTTGAGGACCATCATGATTGCTTGTCCTTGACGAGCTCCAAAAAGTCCACTGGGTCCGGGAGACTCTCCCAGACCCAAACTCAATAACCAGTGTTCATTCTAGTCAACCAGGTGATTGGATCATGCTAAAGAAACATCCAAGGACGGGACTAGAGGCGAGATATCGTGGGCCATTCCAGGTGCTGCAGACGACGCCAACCTCCCTGAATTTCGAGGGATGAGACAACTGGATCCACGCCGGTCACTGCAAGAAGTTTCTCAACTACATCAAAGAGTGAAGAGTATCATTTTCTTTATTTGTTTAGTTTCGTTTTTAGCGAGGGAAATGCACCTAAGACTAGCAAGGGCCACAAGGAGACATTTGTAATAGTAACTCTGGCTCCTGAAGTTCGCTTGTTTAAGATCTTGTGCGGTGTTGCAGTGAGGGAGATCTCCAAGGAACAATGACAATAGAGCATCCAAAGGGGGGGTTTACAAGGGTCAGGTGCACACTGATGGGAGCAGGGCAGAGGTGGAGCTATGACTAGTGAGAGTTGGAATCCTTTTTAAAGCTTTGGGAAGCTTCAGGGATTTCTTGTTTTCCATTGGATCCTGGCTAAAGGAAATGGGAGTATATATACTTATGGTGTTTCTGTCTCTATTCCTTCTATATGCCGGAGTGAGATGTTCCTGATGTCTAATCGACCGCTTTACCGAAGCTCGAACAGATGGGACGCCCTGAAGACCAAACCCATGGACCGGATACAGAGGATTCCAGACCGACCGGCGACCGATGAAACCCGCCACCTCATGACCTTCCTCTGAGTCACCTCCCCTAGAGCAGATTCTACGTGTCAAGTTCTACGTGTCAAGATTTGTTTTAATACTTGCTTTAAGATTGTATGTGTCAAGATGGACTTTCTGTTGTTTTCTGGCTTTTTGCATTCAGGACTTTCCATATACAAGAAGAACTGTTTCTTTCCAAGGAAGATCGAGATTCATCGAGGGACACTGGGGAGCATATGACAAAGAGGAGGGACTGTTGTGTAAATTTTATTATGTGGACATTATATTCTAGGATGTGTGTGTTTTATAAGTTGTCATCTGTCTCCCTGTGTTGGATTGAACTGGGAAGCGCTCTAGCAGAGGTTATTTGGGTTTAATCAGAACCAGCAGCAAGATCGTCAGTGTGAAAACCTTCTCTTGGGTTTAGAGACGACATACCTGCTTTTAAGAAATGCCTGTCTTGTCTGTACACTCGTACCGTGTGCAGTCAATAGCTGGAATGTCTTCGCAGATATGTCTCATATCTATAAGAAGAAGTAGACTGATCTTCACTAGATACTGATCACTCTGAGCAGTGTTGAATGGGGTCCATACTGACAGTGATGGGGGATGGGTCGGCCAAACATGGCTGACGGGGACAATGGACATAACTCATCCTTACAGGGATGAGGTTTGTACATTGGACTGGTCAGCCATCCTGGTACACTCCCCTGTCCTTTTGATATGTAAATGTACTTACTGGGCTGAATGGTTTATGTTGTGAAGCCATTCAGCCACTGGGCGTTGTCCTATTGTTTATTAAATGAAGGGGTCCAGTTGCAAGGAGGGTCTCTTCATCAGATGGACTCCAGCTAGAAGCAGCATTGTGTGTGACTCTTTCTGGGCTAGAAGAAGGCATCCATTATACAGGAAATGAGGATCCAACAAGACAACAGCAGAGTCTCTGGGTCTCCTTATTGCACGCGTTCAGATAAGTATGGCAGGAAGAGCAGAGAACTGCTTGTAAGTGCAGCGGATCTAACTACACAGAAAATAATAGTAGAGTAATTTCTACGACAAGACACAATCTCATTTCATTACACCCCCAAACACACTTTCATTACACCCCAGCACACTCTCATTTCATTACAACCCCCCCAACACTCTCATTTCATTACAACCCCCGTTTGTAATTGGCTACAGCCTTGCACCTGACCTTTGGTCAGGTGCAAGACAGGTTCAAGACTATGCCAATCACGGCTCAGAGTCCTGATTGGGCAAATTTTGCCCAATCATGGGCTCACAGAGCTAAGTCTCGCAGCACACTATATAAGGCTTCACACAGCGCTTCTGCACGTGTTTAAGAGGAGATTTGAGAAGAGATTGATCTTGTGTTAGTGTGTGTTCTTACTGCCAGTCTGCCACTAGCTACTGGGGGGGGGTCTCATCTACTGGGGGTCTCATTTCTACCAAATATCTGGGAATTGTTGTAATCTTTGTGTTCTCACTCCCAGCAACTATTTTGGGGGCTCAGTAATTTCTACAAAATATTTGTGAATTGAGGTAATCAGAGGTAATCTGCCACCCAGAATTTTGGAGGCTCAGTAATTTCTACAAAATATTTGGGAATTGAGGTGATCTGTGTCTTGTCACTGCCACGCAGTATTTTGGGGGTCAGTAATTTCTACAAAATATTTGTGAATTGAGGTGATCTGTGTCTTGTCACTGCCACGCAGTATTTTGGGGGTCACTAATTTCTACAAAATATTTGGGAATTCAGGTGATCTGTGTCTTGTCACTGCCACCCAGTATTTTGGGGGGTCAGTAATTTCTACAAAATATTTGGGAATTGTTATAATCCGTGTGTTCTCACTGGCTGCCACCCATCAGGGGGTTTCACTGATTTATAGGAGGTTTCTGAGACTTGTAATCTGTGTCTTCTTACTGCCAGCTATCAGGGGGTCCCACATACTTCTATCAGATTTTTGCGAATTGTAATCTGTGTCTTGTCACTGTTGCCAGCTATCAGGGGTCCTTTCAGGGGGTCTCACTGACTTGTAGCATATTTCTGCGAATTGTAATTTGTGTCTTGTCACTGCCACCCATCAGGGGGACTCACTGATTTATAGGAGGTATCTGGGAATTGTAATCTGTGTCTTGTCACTGGCTGCCAGCTATCAGGGTATCTCACTGAGTTATACCATTATACCAGAGTTCTGGAAATCTTTAATCTTTATACCAGAGTTGAATCAGAGTTCGGTATATATTTAATCTATATATCACTCACCATGTCAGAAAGACCAAAAGGACAGGCAGACGCTCCCAGACACAGATAAGAGGGCAAGCAGCCTCTGTGTCGGGAGGCTGTGCCTCTGGTCGTGGTGGACGTGGTGCATCCTCTGCAGGGGCACGCTTGTCCTTTCTTACTGGTGCTGGCCGTCTTAAGCAGCAGCAACATTTGGTGGATTGGCTAACCAGGCCATCCTCATCCTCCGAGTCTTCTGCCAGCCAGGCTTGTAGTGCTTTACAGTCCACCTCAGCTACCAAAACATTTAATGCAGCCTCCATGTCCACAGTTACTCCTGCCGTAGCCTCACTATCACACACGGAGGAGTCAGCTGAATTGTTTGACTACAATGACAGTGACAGGCTGCTTGAGGATGCACAGCAAGTACAGTGCTCTGATTCAAACTCTGAGGTTGAGGAAGGGAGTAATCATCAACCTAGAGGAAGGGGGTGCCAGTGATGACACACAAATAACTGGCACTCATGTTGCCCCAGCAGCTGCAACATACTGCCAAGTTGGCTCCAGTAACGAGGAGATAGGGGTGATGATGAGGTCACTGACTCCACCTGGGTGCCTGAACGAACAGAGGACTCAAGTGAGGAGGAGGAGGCACAACAAACAAGAGGCACCACATCCTCTATGACCAACCGTAGCACTAGCCATTCCAAGGCATCAGATGTAAGAGCTGCTCAGGTGCAGAGCGCTGTTGTCTCAAAGCACACATCCAGGAACTCTGCTGTCTGGGAGTTCTTTAAGAAATGTGCAGTAGACCCCACCGTTGCTATTTGTAATCTATGTCAGATGAGGCTGAAGCGTGGGAAAGACACCGGACGCTTGGGTACCACGTGCTTGAGGCGACATATGACCACCTGCCACAGATCCAGTTGTCCTCCTACTCCTCATCTGTCTCTACCCCCACTGTATGTCCTGCCATGTCATTGCCTACAACCTCCACTGACAGGGATGATGCTACAGTAATGGATGTACCAGCTCCTTCCTCACAATGTGACAGCATCCCATCAGCTGAAGATTTACGCAGTCAGATTACGTTGCCCCAGCTGCTGCAGCATAAGAAAAAATATAGTCCCAACCATCCCCAGCACAGCATCTAAATGCCAGCTTAGCAAAATTACTCGCATTGCAGCTGCTGCCTTTCCAGCTGGTGGACTCTGCTCCATTGCGTGAATTTGCTGAATGTGCTGTACCACAGTGGCATGTTCCAAAACGCCATTACTTTTCACGGAAGGCCATTCCAGCACTATACCAGCACTATACCAGCACGTGGAAGACAATGTTATCGAGTCATTGGAAAGGCAGTCAGCAGCAAGGTGAATGTGACTTTAGACACGTGGTCCAGCAAGCACGGACAGGGTCATTACATTTCCTTCACGGCACACTGGGTAACTCTGATTGCAGCTGGGAGGGATCCAAGACGGGGCTCTGTGCTGGAGCTTGTTCATCCACCACGCCTCCAGAAAGCTGCTTGTATGAGGTCTGTCTGCTCCACCACCACCACCTCTCCCTCTTCCTCCTCCTCCTCCTCCTTCTGTGTCTCTGGCGAAGTGGCAGTTAAATCGACGCCTGACAGGGTCTACGCAATGGCTCAAGCAAAAAGAAGCCATACTGTGCTTGAGCTGGTTTGTTTAGGGGACAGTAGCCACACCGGGCCAGAAATTCTATCAGCTCTGCAGGGCCAGGTGCAGAGATGGTTAACACCACGCCAGCTTCAGCTGGGATTGATCATCTGTGATAATGGCAGCAACCTTCTCTCCGCCCTACGCAAGGGTAAATTGACGCATGTACCATGCCTAGCACACGTCCTAAATCTAGTGGTACAGTGTTTCCTAACCAAGTACCCAGGGCTGCCAGAGCTTCTCAGCCAGGCCAGAAAAGTCTGCAACCACTTCAGACGGTCATTCCCAGCAAGCGTTCGCCTGGCAGAAATTCAAAGAGAATTCCTGTAATGGTAGCGGTAACGGCGCTACCCTGGACTAGAGTATTTTTGGATTCTTTTGGACAGATTCTTGAACACAGACAGCATTAAATGCCGTAGTACCTTGATTCCCACACCAGGGAGGTACTACAAGAAACCTAATTAACTCCTGAGCACCAAGTGGTTTCGTGGCCAGGAGGTCACTGAGTGAAAACACGTTAACTATTATTATTATTATTATTATTATTTTATAAAGCGCCAGCATATTCCGCAGCGCTGTACAATAAGCACAGTACAGACAGGGTTACAATACATTGAACAACATTTGACAAACAGTACAGGAGGAGATGAGGGCCCTATTCCCGTAGGAACTCACAATCTAGGAGGGTTGGGGTTGGAAACAGGAGGAGAGACTGTAAGGTGAGAGTGATTGATGGTTGCGTCAGTGAGTTGGGTGGTAGGCTTCCTAAATAGGAATGTTTTCAGGGAGCGTTTGAAGGAAGAGAAGTTAGGGGAAAGTCTGACAGCACGAGGGAGAGCGTTCCAGAGAGTGGGGGCTGCGCGTGAGAAATCCTGCAGTCTATCATGGGAAGAGGTGATGCGGGGAGAAGCTAGGCGCAGGTCACTGTTTGACCTTAGGGAGCGGGCTGGGGTGTATTTGGTGATTAGTGAGGACAGGTAGTGGGGCGCTGAGTTAGTGAGGGTTTTGTAGGTAAGGATAAGGATTTTGAACTTAATTCTGCAGTGGATGGGGAGCCAGTGAAGGGACTCACAGAGGGGAGCGGCAGAGACAGAGCGGTGGGTGAGGTGAATTAGCCTGGCGGAGGCGTTCAGGATGGATTGTAGGGGGGAGAGGCGGGACAGAGGGAGGCCAGATAAGAGATTATTGCAATAGTCGAGTCGGGAGATTACCAGGGCGTGTATGAGTTGTTTTGTGGTGACAGCGGTAAGAAATGGCCGAATTCTGGAAATATTACGCAGTTGGTATCGCAGGAGGAGGAAAGAGACTTGATGTGGGGATGAAGGAAAGAGCAGAGTCCAGTGTAACTCCAAGACAGCGAACTTGGTTTGATGGGGAGATGGTGATACCCTCCACCGTGATAGAGAAGTCAGGAGGTGGGGAGGCATTAGAGGGAGGAATAAGTAGGAGCTCAGTCTTTGACATGTTGATCTTTAGGTGGTGGGAGGCCATCCAGGAGGAGATGCCAGATAAACAGTCACTGACTTTTGAAAGGACAGGGGGAGAGAGATCAGGGTAGAGAGGTAGATCTGAGTGTCATCAGCGTAGAGGTGGTAATTAAAGCCAAAGCTGTTGATGATTTTGCCCAGGGAGGAGGTGTAGATGGAAAAGAGCAGAGGACCAAGGACAGAGCCTTGAGGTACACCAACAGATAGAGGCAATGAAGAGGAGGAGTTACCAGCAAAGGACACACAGAAGCACCTGTTGGATAAATAGGAGTCAACCCAAGCAAGTGCAGTGTCACCGAGACCCAGAGAGTTGAGGGTCTGTAGAAGGAGGGGGTGGTCAACAGTGTCAAAAGCAGCCGAGAGGTCAAGCAGGATGAGAATAGAATAGTGGCCGTGTTTTTTAGCAGTTAGGAGGTCGTTGGTGACTTTGGTGAGGGCAGTTTCAGTTGAGTGTAGCGGACGGAAGCCAGATTGCAGGGGGTCAAGTAGGGAATTGGAGGACAGGAAGAGGGAGAGGCGGTTGAAGACTAGTTTTTCTAAGAGCTTTGATGTGAAGGGAAGCAGGGATACAGGGCGGTAGTTGGATGGAGAGTTGGTGTCTAGGGATGGTTTCTTTAGTAAAGGGGTAACTAGCGCGTGTTTGAAGGCGGATGGAAAGGAGCCAGTGGAGAGAGATAGGTTGAAGATGTGTGTGAGAGCAGGGGTGAGGGAGGAGAGAGGGGAGGAATTAGATGTGAGGGAATGGGGTCGAGCGGGCACGTGGTGAGATGTGAGGAGGACAATAAGGAATTGACTTCCTCCTCAGTGGTTGGGAGGAAGCGGCAGAGGGTGGCAGAGGGGACCTGTGGGAGTGGAGGTGGCAGATAACTATCTTGTGTTGGGATGTTGCTTCTGATAGTTAGAGTTTTACTGAAGAAGTAGTCTGCCAGGTCTTGAGCGCTGAAGGCAGCTGAGGGGGAAGGTGCAGGTGGGTGGAGGAGGGTGTTGAAGGTGGACCAGAGCCGTTTAGGGTTGGAGGACAGCGTAGATATAAGAGATGAGAAGAAGGATTGTTTGGCCAAGTGGAGGGCAGAGGTGTATGACCGGAGAATAAACTTGAAGTGAACAAAATCAGCTTCAGAGCGGGATTTCCTCCAGGCACGCTCTGCAGTGCGGGAGCATCTTTGCAGGTAGCGAGTTTGGAGGGTGTGCCAGGGCTGAAGCTGGCGGCGTGGGGCCTTGCAGAGTCGAAGAGGAGCAAGAGTGTCTAGAGCAGAGATAAGCCTAGTGTTGTAGTGATTAGTGGCAGCATCAGGGCAGGTGAAGGATGAGGTATGAGGGAGGTGGTGAAGTAGGTTGGAGAATTGATGGGGGTCCACAGCATGTAGATTTCTGCGAGTGTGTGTGCGGGGTGGGGGAGCAGGGTGTTTAGGAAGTCCAGATAGGTTGAAAGAGAGAAGGTGGTGGTCAGAGATGGGGAAAGGGCGACATTTGAACTCAGAAATGGAGCAGAGGTTGGAAAAGACCAGGTCAATAACGTGACCATCGCGGTGGGTAGGGAAGGGAGGATTGTGTGAGTCCAAGGAGGACGTGAGTGAAAGAAGTTTGGAGGCAGCAGGAGCGGAAGGATCGTCAATGGGAATGTTGAAGTCCCCGAGAATTAGGCATGGAAGATTAGAAGACAGGAAGTGAGAAAGCCAGGTAGCAAAGTGGTCAAAGAACTGGGAGGTTGGTCCCGGTGGGCGGTAGATGACTGCCACCCTGAGAGCCAGAGGAGAGAACAGGCGGATGCAGTGTGTCTCGAAGGAGGAGAAGGAGAGGGATGGGGTGGAGGGAGATGCTGGTAGGTGCAGTGGGGAGAGGCAGGAGCCGACCCGCCACCATTTCTCTCACCCGGTCTGGGGGTATGGCTCAAGTGTAGACCGCCATGTGAGAGAGCAGCAACGGAGGCCGTGTCAGAGGAGTTAGCCAGGTTTCAGTTAAAGCTAGGAGGTTGAAGGAGTTTGAAAGGAAGAGGTCATGGACGGCTGTGAGTTTGTTGCACACAGAGCGAGCGTTCCAGAGGGCGCAGGAGAAAGAGGACAGGCGCTGAGGGATGATGGGAATGAGGTTGCTGGGCTTGCAGGGAGGTGATTTATGTGCGATGGAGATAGGATGAGAGGGAAGTATTGGATGTGTTGTGGGGCCAGGGTTAGGGGATATGTCACCTGAATAGAGTAACAGCAGGAGGGTGAGAAAGAGAAGGTGGGAATGGATTTGTGGGAGTGATTGGCAGCACGAGAGATAGAGGGAGACCATGTTCTGAGGAAACAAAGGAGCTCATGCGAGGCCATCATGTGGGACGAGAGGAGGGAGGGAGAGATGCAGATAGTGTAGGGGTCGGTGGTAGAGGGCAGGAGTTCCATTTAAGGAGAAAGGTAGAAGTAAAGAGGAGAAGCGTGAGAGAAAGCATGATATAGACTTGCGTTTACCCAGAGTAAAATTGGGCCTTGCAGTTCCTTCCTCCAGTCCCGCAACTCCAGGAATCAACTCTAAGCGTCCACTTAAGACTGTCACTTGTGAATGTCACAAGAGCCTGTTGCCAGTGCAACATACATAGACATGACGTGATACATGAACAGACTTGAACAGGATTGCTGAAGGTCAATGGTACAAGAGTTGTGCGGCCTGCAGGGCAGTCACACAATACCTAGATACAGGTACTGGAAACACAGACAAGAAAAGCTGTAATACCTTGATTCCCACACCAGGGAGGTATTACAAGAAACCTAATTAACTCCTCAGCGCCAAGTGGCTTCGTGGCCAGGAGGTCGCTGGGTGGAAACACATTAACTATCTGTGTACAGCTACATAGAAAAGACGTGATACATGAACATGAACAAGATGGCTGATACAAGATCTACTTTTGAGACATACAGAGTGGGAACACTTGTGTTCATTAGCCTGCAGGGAAGGCCTTCAATCTAAGATTGGATTCTGTATGTACTCATATACAGAGGGGGAACACACAGTTCAATAGCCTGAAGGCAGGCCTACTATCTGTTATAGGCTTCTGTATAATTAACCACCAAGAAAACAGACACAACAGGAAACAAGACAGTAGATGAATTCTACAACAGACAGGACAGGACTTAGGACACCGATCTAGACACAAAATTGGATGCCTTGCCATAAGGCCTAGAAACCAGGCAGACTAACAGACATGAAAACATGAACCAGAAAAACCAGACGACAAAACCATAAACGTGAATCTGGCACACAATCAGGCAAAAGTACAATGGGGTTATGCAAGAGAATGGTCAATAGGGATAGCCAGGTCAAAACGTAAATACAGGTCCTCAGCCAGAAACAGGTCAATATCAGATCAGACAGAATGAGATCACAAATCAATCAGGAACAAAACTCCACTCCAATATACTCCCACGACAGTTCAAGGAGCACCTTCTCTCAGCCTCTTTTAAAGGCTGATGGCTCCTTGAACTTGTGCTTAGCTCTGCCCCTCAGATGCCTTTTTGCCAGCCCTTACTACTGGCAACAGACTAGCCAGCGATGCCACCTGGCGCCCTGACCCCCCAGGAAGCGCTGCAGGGGCCAAGGATGTAACAATTCCACCTTCCCACAAACCGTCTGATCTGTGACATGCCCACGAGGTGGAACTCGACATTAGCAATGCTGCAGCGTCTGCACAAGCAGCAGAGGGCCATCAACGAGTACCTTTGTGAGTATGGCACAAGGACAGGTTCAGGTCAACTTGGTTCCCCCCCGCAGTGGCTGATGATCAAGGATGCATGCACTGTACTGTCACCATTTGAAGAGGCAACGAGGATGGTGAGCAGGGACAGTGCATGCATCAGTGACACAATTCCTTTAGTGTTCCTGCTGGAGCACACTCTGCGGGGAATTATAGATTGGCGAGATCCCATCTCTAATTTTTTTAACAAGCGCACCCCATATAAAATATAACCTCAATTGCTCGCATGTTAAAATGTGAAACAAAAACACTTTACATGTTGTAAATTATTGAAATTCATATTTTATTGCATTTTTTGTTATAATATACAGACAGGTCATGACGTTATACATATAATAATGACATATTATGAATCTGCCGAGTCTGACGGAAAGAACGATATATAATATGTCTGGGTCATATACTAAAATAAGCCTTCAAAACACGTTTAAACATGATGAGCAAAACCGGTAAAATTGACCTCAGCACAGAGGCGGGAAATGCCTCAGCAGCGAAAGGGTTAAAAAAAAATCAGAAAAATGCTTAAAATATCCTAAAAAATCTATAAATAAAGAGACTCTTTACTGCAGAATTTTATAATGAAAGGTTTATTAGATATTGAATTAAAACCGGAATATTTTTAACATTGAAGCCTATGGGATTGTCCTGAATAAACTTGCCAAATTAAACCACCGAATGGCAGGGCATTAGGGGAACCTTTCACTGCTGGTTTGTGTTCTCTGAATAGCCGAAGCAGTGCTTTTTCATGGGGTTTTCACTGCCCTCGAACAAGCACCAAACAGGCACCGTATGTTCAGGCAATTCGCCAGGATTTGGCGAATTGCCTGCTCTCTGGATTGCCGAATGGCCAAGAAAGGTAACCGAATGCTGATTTTCAGCGTTCGGTTACCTTTCTCAAGCAATTCGGAGCTCTTTGAATAACCCTGTACGTCTTTCCCAAGGCAATTGTTTATGTCTTTAAAAGTCTTGGGGTTTGATGCGGGGAGCGCTTTGTCAGTTCCATGACACAGCCGCACTTTATCACGGCCGTAGTAGCAGCAAATGATGGCCAATGATGGGCAATATACGAAGTACGGCCGCACGAAAGTTCGGCCGGGCAACGCAAGCGGCAAACAAACGCATTTTTCGAGAACGTGAAACCGCTAGTACTGACATACAGAGTGCGCTGCATCCGCTAGCGGCGTGTGTGCGTGATTAGGAGACGTCAGAGGCTGCTAATGTCCGGCCTACATTAGGTCCAGACGCAAAAAGTGTTTTATTGATGATCCGTATGATCCGCATCGTATGACCGCTATCGCGTATTCCGTGAAAAAATACGTCCATTCGTTCGAACGCACTTTTTCACAGACAAGGCGAAAAATGCGTTCGTCTGACCCCAGCCTAAAAGTACATTTAAAACTAAAGCTAAGCAATTAACAATATATTTTAAAAAATCACACCACGCAATATAAATGAAAATAAAGTCTTTCCCAAAGCAAATGTCTGTCTTTTGGGGGTTTTTGTCAGGAAAATAAAAGTCTTGTGGTTTGAAGCGGGGAGCGCTATGTCAGTTCCATGACAGGACCGTGATGCTCACTTTAGAACACAGGTTAACCTCTCCTCCTTGGGTTGAAAGAAATACTGACAAAATACAGTGAGTTATTTTTAACCCCTTAGGGACCGGGCGGTTTTACGCAAATCCATCCTCTAGTGCCCGCTGCTGTTTTCACGTTTCTGCGTTGTTAGTGTTTAGGTCAAATTTTCCTCTTACTCGTTTATGCAACCCATACACCTTTTAATCTGCCATTAAATGGACTTTCTAAAAATATCATTATTTCCATCATATCGAATAATTTACTATAAAAAAATATGATGAACAATTGGTAAAAACACACTTTTTCGTAATTAAATCCCCAAAATCTACAACCACCAAAAAAAAACAGCTAAATAGTCAGAAAATTGTCCCGAGAATAGAAATACCCAATTTTTACATGTTTTGCTTTCTTAACTCCTTCACTGATGAGCCAGTTCACCTATGTGTGCTGAGTTCATTATGACCCTTTTATGCCCATTATTTTTAGATGACAGCCTAGGTCCTATTTAACTAAACCCCCCCCCACCCACCGACAAAAAGTTTTTGTAAAAAAAATTATATTTATTTATTTATTGTTTTACACCAAACCTGGTCATGATCAGGCCTTTCCAATGATGTCAAACATGACCCTCTAGCTGCCGTGGATCGGGAGATAAGGGGATCCATAGGATCCCCTTATCTCCACTAGGCAGCTAGGGGGTTAACTGACCTAGAGGCTTGGCTGACATCCAAGATATCAGCCACCTCCAGGTTTGAATTCGGCAGCAAAACGGTTAATGCTACACACTGCTGAAGAGGGAAGACTCTCCCCTTTTCAGCGGTGCAAAAAGCATCTCTCTAGGTAAAATGGTTGGGGAAATAGAGGGCTCCCCTCCTGAATTTTACCCACCGGCGCCTGCCGATGACCTCACGCAGCGTGATGACATCATCGTATCGGCCGGCACCCAGGAAACGGCAAGGCAAGCTTCCAGCTTGCCAGAAACGCCGTGGGAGCCAGCAAGGGAGCCAAGTATCGGCGGGAGCAGGGGCGGACTGACAAAGCGGTCCGATCGGACCTCGGCTGAGGGCCCGGGTCTAGCTGAGGGTCTGGGCCCAGGGGCGGACTGAGCCATCAGGCACTCCCCGAGGGCCCCGATGGGAAGGGGGGCCCGGATTGGCCCTGCGGTCCAGGCAGGCACCTGGTCTCCCATTTGATTGCGCAGCGTGTGGGATCAATCTCCCACACGCTGCCCGGAAGTAAAGGCCCTGCGGAGGGAGGGGGTAGAGGAGGAGGGAGAAGAGGCTGCCTGACCAACAGCTCACATGGGGAGATGCTGGCTCCGCCCCTTCCCCCTCCACTGCTGCTCGATGCAGAGCCTCCCCTGCTGTGCTGGATGTGTCCAGCATGTGCAGAGAGGGGGGAGTCAACGGAGACAAGCCAGGAGACAGACCAGGATTCTAACCTGTGAGTATAACAAGCAGGTGTGTGTGTGTGTTTGTGAGCAGTGTGTGTGTGTTTGAGCAGTGTGTGTGTTTGAGCAGTGTGTGTGTTTGAGAGCAGTGTGTGTGTTTGAGCAGTGTGTGTGTTTGAGCAGACTGTTTTTGAACAGTGTGTGTGTATTTGAGCAGTGTGTGTGTTAGCAGTTTGTGTGTGTTTGAGCAGTGTGTGTTTGAGCAGTGTGTTTGAGCAGTGCGTGTGTGAGCAGACTGAGCAGTGTGTGTGTGTGAGCAGTGTGTGTGTGAGCGCAGAATGTGTGTGAGCAGTGTGTGAGCGCAGAGTATGTGTGTGTCTGCGCTGTGTGTGAGCTCAGAGTGTGTGTGAGCAGTGTGTGTTTGAGCAGTGTGTGTTTGAGCAGTGCGTTTGAGCAGTGTGTTTGAGCAGAGTGTCTGTGTGTGAGCAGAGTGTGTGTAAGCAGAGTGTGTGTGTGTGTGTGTGGGCAGTGTGTGTGTGTTTGAGCAGTGTGTGTGTTTGAGCAGAGTGTATGTGTGTGAGCAGAACAGGGCCGGTGCTAGACTATTTTGCGCCCTAGGCAAGACCAGCTACTTGCACCCCCCCCCCCCAAAAAAAAGAAAGCTCACATGGATATAATTTCCCCCAGCTCTCACATGGATATATTGCCCCCGCTCACATGGGTACATGTGCCCCCAGCTCACATGGGTACATTTGCCCCCAGCTCACATGGGTATATTAGCCTCCAGCTCTTACATTGGTATATTTGCCTCCAGCTCACACATGGAGTTATTGCCCCAGTTAACACATGGCATGGAGATATTGCCCCAGCTCACACATGGCATGGAGATATTTCCCCAGTTAACACATGGCATGGAGATATTGCCCCAGTTAACACATGGCATGGCGATATTGCCCCAGCTAACACATGGCATGGAGATATTGCCCCAGCTCACACATGACATGGAGATATTGCCCCAGCTAACACATGGCATGAAGATATTGCCCCAGCTAACACATGGAGCTATTGCCCCAGCTCACACATGGAGATATTACCCCAGCTAACACATGGCATGGATATATTGCCCCAGCTCACACATGGATATCTGCCCCAGCTCACACATGGATATCTGCCCCAGCTAACACATGGATATCTGCCCCAGCTCACACATGGATATCTGCCCCAGCTAACACATGGATATCTGCCCCAGCTAACACATGGATATCTTCCCCAGCTAACACATGGATATCTGCCCCAGCTCACACCTGGATATCTGCCCCAGGCTCACACATGGATATCTGCCCCCAGGCTCACACATGGATATTTGCCCCCAGGCTCACACATGGATGTTTGCCCCCAGGCTCACACATGGATATTTGCCCCCAGGCTCACCCATGGATATTTGCCACCAGGCTCACCCATTGATATTTGCCCCCAGGCTCACCCATTGATATTTGCCCCAGGCTCACCCATCGATATTTGCCCCTGGCTCACACATGGATACTTGTCCCCAGGCTCACACATGGATACTTGCCCCCAGGCTCACACATGGATATTTGCCAACAGGCTCACACATGGATACTTGCCTCCAGCTCACACACATGGTTACTTGCCCCCAGGCTCACTCATGGATACTTGCCCCCAGGCTCACACATGGATATTTGCCCCCAGGCTCACACATGGATACTTGCCCCCAGGCTCACACATGGATACAGGCTCACACATGGATACTTGCCTCCAGCGCTGTCTCCGTCTTCCTCGTAGCCAGTCCCAATACGTGCTGGCGTTGCCGCTGGTGTCAAGGAGACGGAGGCGTGAACTTGGTCCAGGAAGCTGGAAGCTCTAAGTCCACGCCTCCGTCTCCTTGACACCGGCGGCAACGCCGGCACGTATTGGGGCTGGCTGCAGCATGCGGCCGCCCCAGGATGCCCCGCGGCCAATATTTTTTTTTTAGAATTGGTCGGGCCGGCTGCGCCCTAGGCGGGCACTGCGCTCTAGGCGCCCGCCTAACTGGCCTAGCGGCAGCGCGGGCCCTGGAGAAGAGTGTGTGTGGGCAGAGTGTGTGTGGGCAGAGTGTGTGTGTGTTTGAGCAGTGTGTGTGTGTGTGTGTGTGTGTGTTTGAACAGTATGTGTGTGTGTGTGTGTGTGTGATAGCAGTGTGTGTGTGAGAGCAGTGTGTGTGAGAGAGCAGTGTGTGAGAGCAGTGTGTGAGAGCAGTGTGTGTGAGAGTGTAGAGTGTGTGAGTGCAGAGTGTGTGTGTGTGAGCAGTGTGTGTGTGTGTTTGAGCAGTGTGTGTGTGTGTGTTTGAACAGTATGTGTGTGTGTGTGTGAGAGAGCAGTGTGTGTGTGATAGCAGTGTGTGAGAGCAGCGTGTGTGTGAGAGCAGCGTGTGAGAGCAGTGTGTGTGAAAGTGCAGAGTGTGTGTGTGTGAGAGCTCAGAGTGTGAGCAGTGTGTGTTTGAGCAGTGTGTTTGAGCAGTGCGTGTGTGAGCAGACTATTTGAGCAGTGTGTGTGTTTGAGCAGTGTGTGTGTGTGTGTGTGAGCAGAGGGTGTGTGGGTTTGGGCAGAGTGTGTGTGAGCAGTGTGTGTGCGTGTGAGCAGTGTGTGTGTGTGAGCAGTGTGTCCTGCAATACCCTGGTGAGTGTAAAATGTATATAAAACAAGGAAAATCCAGAACTCCAAGGGGTAACCTAAACTCCACAAAAAGGAGCTCAGGCCAAGGTCCTGCTTAAAAACAAATACCATAGGGACGCAGTTACTGGCAGAAACTTAAAGGTTTCTTGAGACAAAAAAGTGGATTGAACAAATGATATTGATTGACTGAGATAGGAGCTTGTAAGTAAAATGTAACTTTTATTGGAAACAAAAAAAGAAACCAGAACAACATAATGACAAACAAAGGAAAGGATAAAAAGTCTCTGTGGCTCCAGTCAGCGGGATAAATGCCACATAGGGAATGTGCACCTAGTAGGGATGTGCGTTTCGGGTTTCGGAATTTCGGAATTTTCACGAAATTTCCCGATTCGTGTTTTCGGATGCGGCCGATTTTCCGAAAATTTTTAGATCCGAAAATGGCATATCCGAAAAGTTTTCCGAGGCCAAAACGAAATATTTTCGGAATTTTCGAATGTACTTGAAATGTGTCAAATCGAAATTTATTGCTTTGAAACGAGGAGAACAGACGTTCCGAAAAAACTAAAATTTTCGAAAATACGAAAAGTCGATACAAAAAACGAGCTAAGTGACACGAAATACAAAAAATGGTCGATATTCCGAAACCATTTACAATTCAGAAAAACGAAAATTTCCGAAAATACGAAAAGTCGATACAAAAAAACGAGCTGACACGAAAATACGAGAAATGGTCGAAATTCCGAAAAAAAAAGTACACGAAAAACGAGTCGAGCCGAACCGAATCGAAACAGAAATCGGTCGAAACGAGCCGAATCGAAAAGTTTAAAAATCCAAAAAATCGAATCGAATCGATCCGAAAAAAAAAACGATGCACAAGCCTAGCAAGGGGGTGTCTGGAGAGCCAGGGACAGACGGAAGGGACGCCTTCCCGTCACACATGGCATGGCCCAGCAGCTGCCCTGTCTCCAGACAGTCTAGGACTGCCCTCCACAGCCTTTTTTAGAAGGTTGACAGAAGCCAGAATAGAAAGGGAACTGTTTTGGGTTTTACAGCTGTATTCTATACTAAGCAAAGGCAAATTACTACAGTAAGCCAAATTAATAGGCAGAGGGAAATGCAAGGTGCTTCTAACGGACAGAGGACTCAGGATTTGCTTTGGCCTCTATACAAACTCAACACTGATTAAAAGGTCATCTTTTTAATTTCCTTTAATTCTTTGGGTTCTTAAAAATTATACACATGCGCATGTACATACACGCACAGCAGCAATGGCCTATTGCTCCACATCTCCGTCATAATTACAAAACTATATAAATTTATCCCAAATAAAATTGCTATCGATCATTTCCAGGAAGGCTACTTTGTTCAAGCCAAGGTTTAATTATTTAGAGAGAGGACGCTTGCCAATAGGATAGTGTCCAGTCATTTCATAGAGAAGATTAAATAAATAAAATAAAAGGCACACAAGCCTGGCTTATTCGAAGAAGGAACCCATTTAGGATTAGTTAGTTAATGTGTGTCATGGAACTGACATAGCGCTCCCTGCGTCAAACCAAGACTTTTATTTCCAATCGTGAAAACCCCAAAAGACATAGACAATTGCCTTGGGAAAGACTTTATATTCATTTACAGTTGTGTTCAAAATTATTCAACCCCCACTGAAATGGAGTGTTTTGGCCAGTTGACATTGATTTTGATCATTCAGTCATCTTGCTTACAATAAATCAAAGAGGCACGTGTAGGTCAGACAAATATAACATAACATTTATAATGAAATAACCACAAATGTCCTTTCTGTGCTCACATTAGGGATGTGCACCGATTTTTTTTTCGGTTCGATTCGGTTTGATTTTTCAAATTTTTAAACTTTTCGATTCGGCTCGTTTCGACCACTTTCTGTTTCGATTCGGTTTGGCTCGATTCGTTTTTTCGGGTACATTTATTTTCGGAATATCGACCATTTTTTCGTATTTTCGTGTCACTTTGCTCGTTTTTGTATCGGCTTTTCGTTATTTCGGAAATTTTCGGTTTTTTTCGGAACATCTGTTCTCCTCGTTTCAAAGCTGTCTAACTCTATTGCCCCCAGCAGTCCAGCACATGGATTTGCCCCAGCACATGGATTTGCCCCAGCTCATGGATTTGCCCCAGCACATTGATTTGCCCCAGCACATGGATTTGCCCCAGCACATGGATTTTCCCCAGCTCATGGATTTGCCCCAGCACATTGATTTGCCCCAGCTCATAGGATATTGCCCCAGCTCACACATGGATTTGCCCCAGCTCATAGATTCTTTAGGTACATAAATTCTAAAAAACCCAAGAGTGAAAATGTAGGTTCACTAAAATCTGAGTCAGGGTTATTGTTAACTGAAGATCAGGATAAGGCAGAAATTTTAAATGATTATTTTTCTTCAGTATTTATTCAAAGAGAAACCTATAACAGGAGACATGAAATTCATTAATAAAACTTACTAATACAAAGTGACTGGTTGACTCAGGACAAGGTTTTACACAAATTAAACAATGTGAATGTTAATAAAGCCCCAGGGCCAGATGGAATTCACCCCGCAGTACTAAGAGAGCTATGTGTTGAAATATGTAAACCTCTGTTCTTAATCTTTCAAGATTCTTTTCTTTCAGGAATAGTACCAGAGGATTGGAGAAAAGCTGACGTGATCCCTATATTTAAGAAAGGTTTAAAATTTGTGCCTGGGAATTATAGACCTGTGAGCTTAACATCTGTGGCTGGGAAAGTATTTGAGGGGTTACTAAGGGATAATATTCAGGAATTTATTGGGAGGTATAATGTAATTGGCAAAAATCAGCATGGTTTCATGAAACACAGATCATGTCAGACTAACCTAATTACGTTCTATGAGGAAGTAAGTAGAAGTATAGATCAGGGGGTCGCAGTGGATGTGATTTACTTAGATTTTGCCAAAGCTTTCGACACAGTTCCACACAAAAGGTTACTACTTAAATTAAGAAAAAATGGTCTAGATGAAAATACTTGTTCTTGGATAGAAAACTGGCTAAAAGATAGGGTACAGAGAGTGGTCATAAATGGTACATTTTCAAGATGGACACCAGTGGTAAGTGGTGTCCCTCAGGGGTCTGTTATAGGACCAATACTATTCAATTTATTTATAAATGACCTTGAGATAGGCATTGAAAGTCATGTATCAGTGTTTGCAGATGACACAAAGCTAGGAAAAGTAATACAATGTGAGCAGGATGTTACTTCGCTGCAGAGGGATTTAGATATATTGGGGGACTGGGCACTTAAATGGCAGATGAGATTTAATCTAGATAAATGTAAAGTTATCCACTTTGGAGTGAAGAACACACAAGCAATTTATACCCTAAATGGTACGGAGTTAGGGAAATCCAAGCAGGAGAAGGATTTGGGAATAATCATAGACTTCAAACTAAGTAACAATGTGCAATGTCAAACAGCAGCCGCCAAGGCCAGCAAAGTACTGGCATGCATTAAAAGGGGAGTTCACTCACGGGATGAAAACATAATTTTGCCTCTGTATAAATCAATGGTCAGGCCGCACCTTGAATATGCCGTGCAATTTTGGGCACCTGTCTTAAAAAAAGATATTTATATCGTTAGAAAAAGTGCAGAGACGGGCAACTAAATTAATAAGGGGGATGGAAGGGTTAAGTTATGAGGAAAGACTAACAAGCTTAAACCTGTTTAGTTTAGAGAAAAGGCGCCTTAGAGGGGATCTGATAACCTTATATAAATATATACGGGCCATTATCAACCATTGTCTGATAACCTATTCATTAACAGGACTATACATAGGACAAGGGTCATCCATTTAGATTGGAAGAAAGAAAATTTAGCTTAAAGCATAGGAAGGGTTATTTTACGGTGAGAACAATCAAGCTGTGGAATTCTCTGCCTGTTGAGGTGGTTGGGTCAGAGTCTGTACAGACTTTTAAAAAACGACTGGATGACTTCCTGCAGACACAGAATATTAAGGGTTATAATATTTAATATGTGGGTAAAAGCTTCTTGATCCAAGGAGAAATCTGACTGCCATTCTGGGGTCAAGAAGGAATTTTTTCCCAGTATGTTGCATATTGGCAAGCATTCAGACTGGGTTTTTTGCCTTCTTTTGGATCAACAGCAGTAGGTTATGTGGGAGAGGCTGAACCCGATGGACGCATGTCTTTTTTCAGCCTATATAACTATATAACTATATAGGATATTGCCCCAGCTCACACATGGATTTGCCCCAGCTCATGGATTTGCCCCAGCACATTGATTTGCTCCAGCACATGGATTTGCCCCAGCACATTGATTTGCCCCAGCACATGGATATGCCCCAGCTCATGGATTTGCCCCAGCACATGGATTTGCCCCAGCACATGGATTTGCCCCAGCTCATAGGATATTGCCCCAGCTCACACATGGATTTGCCCCAGCTCATGGATTTGCCCCAGCACATGTATTTGCCCCAGCACATGGATTTGCCCCAGCACATGGATATGCCCCAGCACATGTATTTGCCCCAGCACATGGATTTGCCCCAGCTCATAGGATATTGCCCCAGCTCACACATGGATTTGCCCCAGCTCATGGATTTGCACCAGCACATTGATTTGCCCCAGCTCATGGATTTGCCCCAGCACATTGATTTGCCCCAGCTCATAGGATATTGCCCCAGCTCATAGGATATTGCCCCAGCTCACACATGGATTTGCCCCAGCTCATAGGATATTGCCCCAGCTCACACATGGATTTGCCCCAGCTCTTGGATTTGCCCCAGCACATTGATTTGCCCCAGCACATGGATTTGCCCCAGCACATGGATATGCCCCAGCACATGGATTTGCCCCAGCTCATAGGATATTGCCCCAGCTCACACATGAATTTGCCCCAGCTCATGGATTTGCCCCAGCACATTGATTTGCCCCAGGTCATGGATTTGCCCCAGCACATTGATTTGCCCCACCACATGGATTTGCCCCAGCACATGGATATGCCCCAGCTCATGGATTTGCCCCAGCACATGGATTTGCCCCAGCTCATAGGATATTGCCCCAGCTCACACATGGATTTGCCCCAGCTCATGGATTTGCCCCAGCACATTTACAAATACAAAATTTACAGAATCAGCGATATAACCGATAATAGTTAAATATACGATGTCAGAATTACCGAAATGGAACCGAAATCCCGAATGGAACCGAAATCATGAATAGAGGGAAAATAAACTTCGATTTGACACATTTCAAGTCCATTCGAAAATTCCGAAAAATTTTCGATTCGGCTCGGAAAACATTTCGGATCTGCCGTTTTCGGATCAAAAAAATTTCGGAATTTCGGCTGAAACCGAAGACACGAATCGGGAAATTTCGTGAAAATTCCGAAATTCCGAAACCCGAAACGCACATCCCTAGCTCACATCATTAACAGTTTTATTCAACCCCAAGTGACATTCAATCTTAGTACTTAGTACAACATCCTTTTACAGTTATAACAGCTTTTAAACGTGAAGCATAGCTTGACACAAGTGTCTTGCAGCGATCTACGGGTATCTTCGCCCATTCGTCATGGGCAAAAGCCTCCAGTTCAGTCACATTTTTAGGCTTGCGCACTGCAACTGCTTTCTTTAAGTCCCACCAGAGGTTCTCAATCAGATTTAAGTCAGGTGACTGCGATGGCCACTCCAAAATGTTCCAGCCTTTAATCTGCAACCATGCTCTAGTGGACTTGGAGGTATGCTTGGGATCATTGTCCTGTTGAAAGGTCCAACGTCTCCCAAGCCTCAGGTTTGTGACGGACTGCATCACATTGTCATCCAATATCTCCTGGTACTGAAGAGAATTCATGGTACCTTGCACACGCTGAAGCTTCCCTGTACCTGCAGAAGCAAAACAGCCCCAAAGCACGATTGACCCCCCGTCATACTTCACAGTAGGCAAGGTGTTCTTTTCTTCATAGGCTTTGTTCTTCCTCCTCCAAACATAGCGTTGATCCATGGGCCCAAACAGTTCTAATTTTGTTTCATCAGTCCACAGAACACTATCCCAAAACTTCTGTGGTTTGTCCACATTACATTTGGCATACTGCAGTTGACTCTTCTTATTCTTTGGAGACAGCAAGGGGGTGCGCCTGGGAGTTCTGGCATGGAGGCCTTCATTACGCAGTGTGCGCCGTATTGTCTGAGCTGAAACTTCAGTACCCACATCTGACAAATCTTTTCTCAGTTCCTCAGCAGTCACACGGGGACTTTTCTCCACTCTACGCTTCAGGTAGCGCACAGCAGTCGAAGTCAGCATCTTCTTTCTGCCACGACCAGGTAGCGTTTCAACAGTGCCCTTTGCCTTGAATTTGCGAATGATGCTTCCTATGGTCTCTCTTGGTATGTTTAACATCTTTGCAATCTTCTTATAGCCATTGCCCTTCCTGTGAAGAGTAATCACCTCTTCTCTTGTCTTCCTGGACCATTCTCTTGACTTCACCATGTTTGTAACCACACCAGTAAATGTCTAGAAGGAGCTGAGTATCACAGTCATTTTAAAGCTGCCTAATTGGTGCTTATTATGCTTTATTGCTGCTCCGTGACATCCACAGGTGTTTTCAATACCTGATTGAAAACACTTGAATGAACCTCTGTTCTTCAGAGTGGTAGTCTTTAAGGGGTTGAATAATTGTGTCAATGAAGAATTCACAAAAGAAACATTTACTACTGTATTACAAAACCAATTGATGTCATTTTAGTTGCATATGGTTCTTTAAAAAGTCCTTGTAGGATTTCATTCTGAATACAATTACAAATGTACACTAAATTCCCTAAAACCCTTTACAGCATTGGGGGTTGAATAATTTTGAACACAACTGTATACCGTGTGATTATAAATATATTTTACATTGCCTGATTTTAGTTTAAATGTAGTGTAAATTGCATAGCTTTAGTTTTAAATATACTTATATTTCTGTAGGTAAAGGTGTTTTTGTGTAGCCAGTAAACATGCTTTACTACTGTGTAATTTATGCAAAAGGGCCTTTTCCCTTAACTGGCTGCATGTTTGATTCAAGAAGTCTGGGATAGTGTTTGTCTTTAATCTGATGTGTTAGAACAATAGATTATATAAATGTTGTGTGAGCTAAAGGCTAAAGAATGTTTATTGTAGATATCTAACTGACATAATGTAATTAGAGACTTTAGGTACATGTTCACCATTTGGTGTGCAAATTATAACTGAAGAGGAGTGGACCTGAAGGAAATCTGCAGTGGTCTTGGAACCAACCAATCAGAACTGTTGGGGTGGGCGGGAAGTTTGAATGTGCATTGCTGTATTTTGTATAAATATCCAGTGAAATCTTCCACAAAGAGAGAATCCTGTTGGAACATACAGCCTGTCTGGTGTTTCATTCAGCTACGCTACACTACACTCAGCCTCAGAAGGCACAGAGCGGCCTTCTGGAAATGCAATGAGGCTCCACAGCAGAGGATCAGATCAAGCAGATCTGGAGCTGCAGATCAGGCTGCTCGAGGCACTGAGTTCCAAGCAACTCAGAGGATGGGCTGATCTTGGAAAGGGGGTGTCCGGAGAGCCAGGGACAGGCGGAAGAGAACGGTTCCGTCACAATGTGGAAGACAATGATGAGGATCAAACACTGGAGGAATGAAGATAAAACAAATTTTATGGCAGCGTTGGCTTTGCAGGTGATAAAGTGCAGAATAGGTCATCTAAACTAGAAGGACATTGTATTGCGGTCCCTTAGTCTTTTGATACATTCTGCTTCCGGAATTTTGCTGGAATTTTAGTAAACTAAATGCTTCCTGTCCCTGATGAGCCAGTAGAACAAGAGAGCAGCCTCCCTCCCATTCAGCAGCATGACCCAAGGAATGCAGCTTGTAACAAATCCCTGGGGCCCACACAGGGCAGCTGCTAGGCCCTGGTCTTGGTCTGCTTTAACTGCAGACTGTCAGCTTTAATTTGAGGGTATGTACATCCAACTCAGGTGAATGGTGTAGGACTTACAGCAGTTTGCAGATGTGCCTCCCACTTGTTAAGGGACCAAAGGTAATGGGACAGAATAATAATCCTAAATCAAACTTTCCCTTCTTAATACTTGATTGCAAATCCTTTGCAGTCAATCACAGCCTGAAGTCTGGAACGCATAGACATCACCAGACGCTGGGTTTCATCCCTGGTGATGCTTTGCCAGGCCTCTACTGCAACTGTCTTCAGTTCCTGCTTGTTCTTGGGGCATTTTCCCTTCAGTTTTGTCTTCAGCAAGTGAAATGCTTGCTCAATGGGATTCAGGTCAGGTGATTGACTTGGCCATTGCATAACATTCCACTTCTGTCCCCTCAAAAACTCTTTCGTTGCTTTTGCAGTATGCGTTGGGTCATTGTCCATCTGCACTGTGAAGCGCCGTCCAATGAGTTCTGCAGCATTTGGCAGAATGTGAGCAGATAATATTGGCCGAAACACTTCAGAATTCATCCTGCTGCTTTTGTCAGCAGTCACATCATCAATAAATACAAGAGAACCAGTTCCATTGGCAGTGTTCTGCCCTCACAGTGTGTCTGAGGCACAAAGCTTGGCAGACAGCTAACATAATAAAAATCTGGAAGCAGGATTACAGAAAAGTCTTTACTGAACTTTATTTGTATCTTTACTTTTCAGATCTTTAAACTTTGTAAAACTGTGGAAAATACGGAATTATGGCAATATATTAGTCTAGGAATGCAAATTTACACAAATAAGTGACAGGAATGCTACCTAGATGTAAATTACTGGCTAACAGAAGTTTAACTTAATGTGAAGACACTCAAACACTACTAAACTAATCTAACAGGGCTTTGAGTTGCTGAAAATATATACATAACTAAAAAACATGAAGGTTCTACTTACAGACTTATAAGCAGAAGGCCTGTGTAAAAGAACTGTGGAGCTTGCTTTCTGCTTGACTCACTGGTAGCTATGCTGGTTGAATATGGCTCTACCAGGAAGTAACTGTACTGTATGGCATCAGTAATGGCCGCCCAATTAAAGAAACAGTACTCTAATAAACTAAATGCTTAGAAATTTGTGATTGACAGAACACTCCCCACTTTGGATAATAACATTATGCAACTATGTATCCTTTTTGAGAAGTAAGACAACTTCAGAAACAGGTCTAAAATAAACTTTTGGAGTACCTTCCTTCATGACTTTAATTTCTACCTTTCTAACTTTGTTGTCACCACTAGGTACAACTTTGACAATAAGTCCAACAGGCCATTCATTTCTATGAACTTGAGTGTCTTTCAGTAAGACAACGTCTCCGACTTGTAAGTTAGGCTTGTCAGCTTGCCATTTCCTGCGTGGCTGGAGCGTCACTAAATATTCCTGTCTCCATCGCCTCCAGAATGTGTCTGCAAGACTCTGCACTTGCTTCCACTGCTTGGTATGAAGATCTTTGAGTTCAAAATCTCCAGGAGGTGCCGTTGTTGTTTTGACTTTCAGAGTCAGAAGCATCGCAGGTGTCAATACTTCTGGCATTTCAGGATCTGTGGATACTGGAACTAAAGGTCGAGCGTTCATGATGGCCATGACTTCAGCCATGAGTGTGGTCAGGACTTCATGTGTAAGACGTGCAGAGGTAGCTTTTAGAAGCAAGGCATCTAGAATGCGACGAGCAACTCCGATCATCCTTTCCCAAGCTCCTCCCATATGTGATGCATGCGGAGGATTAAAGGTCCAAATACATCCTTGTTCTTGAAGGTAAGTATCCATCTCAGAGCCTTCCGTGTTAATCTTCAGTTCCTTGCAAGCTCCTACAAAGTTCGTACCACAGTCAGAGCGGAGTTGCTTTACAGGTCCTCGGATAGAAATAAATCTTCTCAGGGCATTGATGAAGCTTGACGTAGACAAGGACTCAATCACTTCTATGTGTGCTGCTCTAGTGCTCATACAAGAGAACAGAACGGCCCAACGCTTACTCCCTGTGCTGTGTCCTCTGGTCCGACGAAAGGAGACGTTCCAAGGACCAAAGACATCTAATCCAACATGCGTGAATGGTGGTTCCGAAGTAAGTCTATCTAATGGGTAAGTCTGACATCTTTTGTTCTTCAAGTTTTCCTCTAATTTTTCTACAAATTACACATTTATGAATTACATTGGAGATTAGTCGTTTACCTCCTATAATCCAGAATACAGATGACCGGACTGCTCCTTCAGTGAAGTGGCGTCCCTGATGACCAATTTGTTCATGATAATGTCTTATCAATAGCAACGAAAGGTGATGGTTCTTGGGTATGATGTAGGGATGTTTCTCCTCAATAGTTATGTCACTTGCTGACATACTACCTCCAATTCTCATAACTCCGTCTTCATCCAAGATAGGGTTCAGTTTTCTAAGTGAACTATGTTTGGGGAGCTCTTCTCTTTTTAGTAAGACACTTGATGTCTTCTTTGAAAACTTCTTGTTGAACACATCTGATAATGTTGATTTTAGCTTGTACAAGATGATTGTCATCACACTTGTCAGTGTTTGTAGCTCTGCAGAAAGATTTGGCTAAAGTAATAAGTTTTGCTACTGCTCGAGTAAGTGACTACCAACTTGAGAATCTTTCAAACCTGTACGTGCCTAGACTACCTCCGGTAGATTTAGTAATTAACGCTGTGACTTGTGGTCGTATTTCCTTGTCATCATCTGGTTCTATAAATTCAAAGGTCTCTGACTGAGCACTCTCTCCTTTCTCTCTCCTGTTTAGAAAGGGTGGACCTGAGAACCAGTTAGTGTATTGTAGGGCAGATGCTGTTATAGGTCTAGTCCCGTGGTCAGCTGGATTTTTATCTGTACTGATGTAATGCCACTGTTCTGGATGGGTGGACTTCCTAATGCGGGTCACTCTGTTTGCTACATACATGTAGAATCTTCTCGAGGTGTTTTGGATATATCCCAACACAATCTTGCTGTCTGTAAAAAACTTCACTACATGAATTCCAAGATCTAGCTCTTCAATGATCAAGTCTGCCATCTCAACCGCTAAGACAGCAGCACAAAGCTCTAAACGTGGAACAGTGTGGGCAGGACGTGGAGCAAGTTTGGACTTTCCCATGACAAACCCAACATGACATTCACCTTCAGTGTCTATCACTCTAAGGTAGGATACAGTTGCTATGGCCATAGTGGATGCATCTGAGAAGGTGCATAATTCTCTTCGTTGTGTGACAGACAAAGAGACAGGAACGTAAGATCTTTGGATACTGAATTGTTCAAGATCTAGTAGTGAATCCTTCCACAGTTTCCACTGTGTTTCTTTCTCTTCAGGGAGATGAGTATCCCATTCATTTTGTTCACCTTCATTTGCGAATTCTCTCATGAGAGTTTTACCTTGCATAGTTATAGGGGCGACAAATCCCAAGGGATCGTACAAACTATTGACTGTGGACAAGACACCTCTTCTTGTAAATGGTTTTTCTTCTCTGGATACACGGAACGTGAAACTGTCTGACTTTATGTCCCAACTTAACCCTAGACTTCTCTGGAGAGGTGGTGAATCTGCTCCCAAGTCTAGGTCTTTGAGATCTTTTGCACGATCTTCCGAAGGAAATGCTTCCATAACCTTGTAGCTGTTGGAAGCTATCTTGTGTAGTTTCACGTTAGATTCAGCTAACATTTCTCTGGTTCTTTTTAAGGTGGCTATTGCTTTTTCATCACTGGGGAAGGAAGAAAGTCCATCGTCAACATAAAAATTTCTCATGACAAACTGTTTAATTTCTTTCCCATGTTCTTTTTCACCTTCCTGTGCTGCTCGTCTCAGACTGTAGATAGCCACAGCTGGAGAAGGGCTGTTCCCAAACACGTGTACCTTCATTCTGTATTCCATGACATCTTTGTTGAAGTCATTATCTTCATACCACAAGAACCGTAGCTAATCTCTGTGATCTTCACGGACGAGGAAGCAATAAAACATTTGTTGTACATCTACTGTTACTGCAACACGTTCTTTTCGGAATCTTATGAGTACTCCGAGGAGCGTGTTATTCAAGTCGGGCCCACTAAGGAGGACATCATTAAGGGAGACACCTTCATGCTTTGCGCTGGAGTCAAATACTACGCGTATCTGTCCGGTTTCTGAGGATGGTACACCCCGAATATTGGTAAATACCAACGTTCCTGTTTTTCTTCTAATGGTGGTGCCTTCTCCGCTGATTCGTTATCAAAGATCTTCTGCATGAAATCATGGAAGTGTTGTTTCATCTCTGGCCTTCTGTTCAGAGTGCATTGCATGCAGGGCAGCCATCAGAAATGATGGGGCCCCTTACTAAACCTCACGATGGGGCCCCCCAGGGCCCCCCCCTCAACATCTAACAGCTTTTCTCCCCCTTCAAAAAAAAAAGGACATAACATAGCACCACAGCAATAAAACTCCCAGTAATGTGCAGTGTGTATTAGCTTATCACAGTATCCACAGCAATAAAACTCACAGTAATGAGCGGTGTGTCTGAACATATCACAGAATCCACAGCAATAAATCTCACAGAAACGGGCTGTGTATGATGGCCTTTGGGTCTGGGTCTGGGCCTGGGCCCTGGGGTCTAGCCTGGGCCCTGGTCTCTGGGTCTGGTCCCTGGGCCTTGGGGTCTGGGTCCTAGGGTCTGGGCCCTGGGTCTGGGCCTTGGGGTCTGGGCCCTAGGGTCTGGGGTCTGGGCCCTGGGTCTGGGCCTTGGGGTCTGGGCCCTGGGTCTGGGCCCTGGGTATGGGGTCTGGACCCTAGGGTCTGGGCCCTGGGTCTGTATTTGGGCTTTGGAGTCAGGGCCTTGGGGTCTGGGCCCTGGGTCTGGGGTCTGGGCCCTGGGTTTGGCCTAGGGGTCTGGGCCCAGGGTCTGGGCCCTGGGTTTGGGCCTAGGGGTCTGGGCCCTGGGTCTTAGGGTCTGGGCCCTAGGGTCTGGCCCCTGGGTTTGGGCCTAGGGGGTCTGGGCCCTGGGTCTGGGCCTTAGGGTCTGGGCCCTGGGTCTGGCCTTAGGGTCTGGGCCCTGGGTTTGGGCCTAGGGGGTCTGGGCCTTAGGGTCTGGGCCTAGGGGGTCTGGGCCCAGGGTCTGGGCCCAGGGTCTGGCCTTAGGGTCTGGGCCCTGGGTTTGGGCCTTGGGTCTCGGCCTTAGGTTCTGGGCCCTGGGTTTGGGCCTAGGGGGTCTGGGCCCAGGGTCTGGGCCTTGGGTCTGGGCCCTGGGTCTGGGCCTTGGGTCCTGGGTTTGGGCCTAGGGGTCTGGGCCCTGGGTTTGGGCCTAGGGGGTCTGGGCCCAGGGTCTGGGCCCTAGTGTCTGGGGCCTGGGTTTGGGCTTAGGGGTCTGGGCCCTGGGTTTGGGCTTAGGGGTCTGGGCCCTGGGTCTGGGCCCTAGGGTCTGGGCCCTGGGCCTAGGGGTCTGGGTCCTGGGCCTTGGGGTCTGGGCCATGGGTTTGGCCTAGGGGTCTGGGCCCTGGGTCTGGGCCCTGGGCCTTTGCCCTGGGTCTGGGCCATAGGGTCTGGGCCCTGGGTCTGGGCCCTGGGTTTGGGTCTTGGGGTCTGGGCCCTGGGCATTTGCCCTGGGTCTGGCCCTGGTCTGGGCCTTGGCCCTGGGCCTAGGGGTCTGGACCCTGGGCCCTAGGGTCTGGGCCCTAGGGTCTGGGCCCTGGGTCTGGGCCTTGGGGTCTGGGCCCTGGGTCTGGGCCTTGGGGTCTGGGCCTTGGGGTCTGGGCCCTGGGTCTGGGCCTAGAGGTCTGGGTCCTGGGTCTGGGCCCTGGGTCTGAGCCTAGAGGTCTGGGCCTAGGGGTCTGGGCCTTGGGCCTTGGGTTTGGGCCTAGGGGGTCTGGGCCCAGGGTCTGGGCCTTGGGGTCTGGGCCTTGGGTCCTGGGTTTGGGCCTAGGGGTCTGGGCCCTGGGTCTTAGGGTCTGGGCCCTAGGGTCTGAGCCCTGGGTTTGGGCCTTGGGTCTTAGGGTCTGGGCCCTGTGTTTGGGCCTTGGGTCTGGGCCTTAGGGTCTGGGCCCTGGGTTTGGGCCTAGGGGTCTGGGCCCTGGGTTTGGGTCTAGGGGGTCTGGGCCCTGGGTTTGGGCCTAGGGGTCTGGGCCCTGGGTCTGGGCCTAAGGGTCTGGACCCTGGGCCCTAGGGTCTGGGTCCTGGGCCTTGGGGTCTGGGCCATGGGTTTGGGCCTAGGGGTCTGGGCCCTGGGTCTGGGCCCTGGGCCTTTGCCCTGGGTCTGGGCCATAGGGTCTGGGCCCTGGGTCTGGGCCTTGGGGTCTGGGCCCTGGGTCTGGGCCCTGGGTCTGAGCCTAGAGGTCTGGGCCTAGGGGTCTGGGCCTTGGGGTCTGGGTCCTGGGCCCTGGGTTTGGGCCTAGGGGTCTGGGCCCTGGGTCTTAGGGTCTGGGCCCTGGCTCACCACTCGCTGTCTTCTATCTTCTTTTCTTCTGTCTTCAGCTCTTCTTTTCTTCACCTTTTCTTTAATTTTCTTCTCTTCTTTCTTCTCTCTTCTTCCTGGTCCCTCCAGCTCCGGCGCGCAGCTTCACTGAGTGGAGGGGCGGAGCCAAAGCAACGTGCTTGGGAGGCCCCTCACACGCTGCTTGGCCCCGCCCAGCCAGGAAGTGAAGCTGCCAGGAGCCGGAGGAGACACAGTGTCTCAGTCTCCTCCGGCTCCTGCAGCAGCAGCAGGGACACAGCTCCGGATTCGGACTCATCGAGTCCGATACCGGAGCTGTTAAAGGGCGACGCCGCTGCCGTCGGGGGCCCGGGATCCTCCCCCCAGGCCCCAGTGGCCCGGGCCCCCACTGGGCCCGGGCCCCTTACGGCAGTATTGGGCGTAATGCCCTGATGGCGGCCCTGATTGCATGGAAAGGAGACGCTTCATTGCTTGTCTTCTGTTATTCGGGAGGTGACATCGTGGTGAACGGAAAGGTAAAGGAGCTACCCAGTTGTTTGATTCATCTACGAAGACTTCTTTGCTCATGATCTCAAGGAAAAGGTTATCTTCCACAGATAATGCTTGTTTGTCATCACTTTGTGTTCTTTCGAACACCTTGCACCCTAATCTATCTGTATCTTCTGTTGAAGCTGTAGTCGCCATGTAGACCTGATGCTTCTGGTGTTGCTTTGAAAGGACTAGTCTCTCTTTGATTTGCATGTTGTTTGTACAAGGGCTCAAACATGACGTGCGTCCATTTTGCAACAGGTTCGTTTTGTAGACATTCACTTTTGTTGGCTTGTGAACTCCGTCCAGACACACCTCACCAATGATAACCCATCCAAGGTCGAGACGTTGCGCAAATGGTGCGTTGTGTAGCCCATTGTACTGTTCCCTAACCTTGTGTACTCTCAGTATGTCTCTTCCAAGTAGGAGGAGGATTGCAGAGTCTGGGTCAAGTATTGGTATCCTTTCTGCTATTTGTCTCAGATGAGGATGTCGACGTGCAATTTCGGGCGTGGGGATCTCTGATCTATCATCTGGTATCGTATCGCATTCTATGAGAGTTAGGAGGGACAACTGTGTTTTTCCATCTATTGACTCGATGATATAGTTGGTTGCTCTTCTCCCTGATGTCTCTATAATACCTGAGCAAGTCTTCAAGGTATATGAAACCGGATTTCCACTATCGTTGAAGATGTTGAAAAACTCTGTTCTGGCCAAAGACCTGTTGCTCTGCTCATCTAATACTGCATACATTCTCACAGTTTTCTCTCTGTGACCTTCAGGATATACATTTACTAAACATATCTTTGAGCATGATCTAGGACTAAATGTCTTTGTACAGATCTCTGTACACGTTGACGTTATTGCTGGTGCTACGTCCTCTTTTTGCTCCCCACCATGATCTTCTTGGGTGGTTACGTTCTCCTCTGCCCATGGTGCTGGGCCTGGATGCATTGCAGAAAGATGCTTGTCACTGTGGCATTCTCTGCATTGTATTGCTGTCCTACAATCTTTTGCGAGATGTTGAGTTGAAGCACAGCCTCTGAAGCAGATGTAATGGTCTTTAAGATAGGACTTACGTTCTTCGATTGTCTTGATCCTGAAACCGCGACATTTTTTCAGAGGATGAGGTTTGTTGTGTATCGGACACTGATCGTCTGGATCTTCAATTTTCTTTTCTGCGATTCTATTGTTGACGTATTCAGACTCAGGTGGTACTTCTGTCTTCCGTACAGACACCGTTGTCCTTGATTCCCTGTTCGGCTGCAGTGATTCTGTTCTGCTATAGTTTGGGTTTCCCAGGTTCAAAAAGGCAAAGCTTGGGTCATTGCGGGTTTTCGCTTGGTTCGTTATGAACTTAGTGAAGAAGGAGAAAGGTGGAAATGCCACTTGATAGCATTCTTTGTATTTTGACGCTTCTGTAACCCATCTTTCTTGCAAGTTGTAAGGAAGCTTCACTATTATAGGGTTGACCCCACGTGCAGTGTCTAGATATGAGAGACCTGGTAGGTGTCCACCATTTTTTGCTGATTCCATCTCCAGGAGTATGTCTCCAAGCTCTCTTAACTTCTGATTGTCTTTGTTTGTTACTTTTGGGAAATTTTCAAATTTCTTCAGGAGTGCATCTTCAATTACTTCTGGTGATCCATAACCTTCCTCCAATCTCTGCCACACCATAGTGAGTCCTGTTGTTGCGTTGTGAGCGTGTACGGACCTAATTCTTTTGGCTTGTTCGGAAGATTCTGGTCCGAGCCATTTAGAGAGTAGATCTAGTTTTTCTCTGTCTGTCATGTTTAAGTCTTGGGTGCTGCTAAGGAAAGATGACTTCCAGGCCCAATAATTTTCAGGACGGTCGTCAAACTTCAGGAGACCGGAACTCACCATTTCACGGCGTATCAGGTACTTCGTTACATCTGAAATTCCAGCTGCCTCAGGTGAACGTACTCTGGGAACAGACCCCGGGCTTGGCTGTGGCTGATAGGACGGTGGGGTTGTTAGGTCAGGCTTGATCTGGTTATATGGTGTGTTTTCCTCATTGTAAATAACTCTCCTATAGCCCACATTGGTGTGTGCCTGGGTAGGAATCGTGTCGTTATTGATTTGATGTCTGGAAGAGCTGGCTAACTGGTCTTTGGGTTCGTAAACATTTGGCTTGTCGTGTTGGAACTCTGTTTTGGCTTTGCAGACTTTAGGTGATTCTAGGTAGCCGTCTGCTAGAGGGGCTTTTGATAGTTTTAATGCATGGTCAGGTTGTTGATCAGTGTACACGGTTGTGTGTAACTGAACATACTCCCTGGTACGATGAATTGCACTGAGAGGTGTCACCTGTTCTTCTATGACAGGGAATGTTTCTTTATACTCTTCTTCTGCCGCATTCATGAGAACTTCAGCTTCTGCTACTGCTTTCATGAGAACTTCAGCTTCTGCTACTGCTGCTGAAGCTGCTTTCTCGTGTTGAAGAATATGTAGAGATGCTTTTACCTCTGCTTTTCTTCTAGTAGTTTCAGCTTCATTCTTATGCTGTTCTTCCTCTATGTAGCCCTGTTCTCTTATCATTTCAGCTTTGCGTATTGCATAGGCAGCCATTGCATATGCTTTTTCTGCTTTTGCACGTGCCTTGATGGCAGCAGCACTTGCCGTCGAAAGGTTGGAGCAGATTGAGTGTCTTGAACTAGTGTGTTTGGACCTGGCAGTTTTAGCACTAGCTGATGTCAGATCTGATTTACTAGAGACTGTGGAGCTTGTGCACCGTGACCTGGTCTTTGGTGTGCTGAGTGTGCTTTGCTCTGCATCTGAAAGCTGAGGAATGGCTGGAGTAGCATGCTGTTCTGTGTGCTGCATGGTGAGACAGATTACTACTTTGCAGGATGCTTGAGGAAGTTAGAGATAGATGTGTAGAAAGAATCCACTTTTCTTTTGATTAGGGCTGCTGAGTATAAAGTCTTTTTACTGTTCTGCCCTCACAGTGTGTCTGAGGCACAAAGCTTGGCAGACAGCTAACATAATAAAAATCTGGAAGCAGGATTGAAGAAAAGTCTTTACTGAACTTTATTTGTATCTTTACTTTTCAGATCTTTAAACTTTGTAAAACTGTGGAAAATACGGAATTATGGCAATATATTAGTCTAGGAATGCAAATTTACACAAATAAGTGACAGGCATGCTACCTAGATGTAAATTACTGGCTAACAGAAGTTTAACTTAATGTGAAGACAATCAAACACTACTAAACTAATCTAACAGTGCTTTGAGTTGCTGAAAATATATACATAACTAAAAAACATGAAGGTTCTACTTACAGACTTATAAGCAGAAGGCCTGTGTAAAAGAACTGTGGAGCTTGTTTTCTGCTTGACTCACTGGTAGCTATGCTGGTTGAATCTGGCTCTACCAGGAAGTAACTGTACTGTATGGCATCAGTAATGGCCGCCCAATTAAAGAAACAGTACTCTAATACACTAAATGCTTAGAAATTTGTGATTGACAGAACAGGCAGCCATACATGCCCACGCCATGACACTACCACCACCATGCTTCACTGATGAGGTGGTATACTTAGGATCATGAGCAGTGCCTTTCCTTCTCCATACTCTTCTCTTCCCATCACTCTGGTGCAAGTTGATCTTTGTCTCATCTGTCCATAGGATCTTGTTCCAGAACTGTGAAGGCTTTGTTAGGTGTTGTTTGGCAAACTCTAATCTGGCCTTCCTGTTTTTGAGGCTCACCAATGGTTTACATCTTGTGGTGAACCCTCTGTATTCACTCTGGTGAAGTCTTCTCTTGATTGTTGACTTTGACACACATACATCTACCTCCTGGAGAGTGTTCTTGATCTGGCCAACTGTTGTGAAGGGTGTTTTCTTCACCAGGGAAAGAATTCTTCGGTCATCCACCACAGTTGTTTTCCGTGGTCTCCTGGGTCTTTTGGTGTTGCTGAGCTCACCGTTGCGTTCCTTCTTTTTGAGAATGTTCCAAACAGTTGTTTTGGCCATGCCTAATGTTCTTGCTATCTCTCTAATGGGTTTGTTTTGTTTTTTCAACCTAATGATGGCTTGCTTCACTGATAGTGACAGCTCTTTGGATCTCATCTTGAGAGTTGACAGCAACAGATTCCAAATGCAAATAGCACACTTGAAATGAACTCTGGGCCTTTTATCTGCACATTGTAATTGGAGTAATGAGGAAATATCTCACACCTGGCCATGGAACAGCTGAGAAGCCAATTGTCCCATTACCTTTGGTCCCTTAACAAGTGGGAGGCACATCTGCAAACTGCTGTAAGTCCTACACCGTTCACCTGAGTTGGATGTACATACCCTCAAGTTAAAGCTGACAGTCTGCAGTTAAAGCACATTGTGTTTGTTTCATTCCAACTCCATTGTGGTGGTGTATAGAGCCAAAGATGTTAGAATTGTGTCAATGTCCCAATATTTCTGGACCTGACTGTACAGCCATGTGCTTTTGTTTTGCAACATTATACAGTATTTCATCCACCAACATGCCTTTCAGAAATCTGCTGCTACGCTTCCCCTACCCTTTCCTTTGAGATATTTAGACATACACTCAGTGCAGGTTGGATTAGCCTTATTATTCAATCTACCAAAATCAATAGAGAGTTGCTGGATGCAGAGATATCTTTACTTGGACCATGTTGCTCACTTTAGAAGACCGTTTAACCTCTCCTCCTTGGGTTGAAAGAAATATTAATTGTTTAACCCCTTAGGGACCGGGCTGTTTTACGTAAATCGTCCTTTAATGTCCGCTGCTGTTTCTAGGTTTCTGCGCTGTTAGTGTTTAGGTCAAATTTTCCTCTTACTCGTTTATGCAACCCACACATATTATACACCGTTTAATCTGCCATTAAATGGACTTTCTAAAAATACCATTATTTCCATCATATCGTATAATTTACTATAAAAAAAATATGATGAACAATTGGTAAAAACACACTTTTTCGTAATTAAATCCAAAATCTACAACCACTAAAAAAAAAACCAGCTAAATAGTCTCTAAATTTTGTCCTGAGAATAGAAATACCCAATTTTTACATGTTTTACTTTTTAACTCCTTCACTGCTGAGCTAGTTTACTTATGTGTGCTGAGCTCATTATGACCGTTTTATGCTCATTATTTTTAGATGACAGCGTAGGTCCTATTTAACTAACACCCCCCCAGACAATTTTTTTTTAAAAAAAAAACATTTTTACTTATATTTTTTACACCAAACCTGGTCATGATCAGGCCTTTCAAATGATGTCAAACATGACCCTCTAGCTGCCATGGATCGGGAGATAGGGGGATCCATTGGATCCCCTTATCTCCACATGGCAGCGAGGGGGTTAACTGGCCCACTGACATCCTCACATATATGGTGAGGATGTCAGTGGGTGGGGGTGACCCAGAGGCTTGGTTGACATCCAAGATGTCAGCCACCTCCAGGTTTGAATCGTGATCCGGCCGCAAAACTGTTAACTTTATACGCCGACTCTCCCCTTTCCAGCAGTGCAAAAAGCATCTTTCTAGGTAAAATGGTTGGGGAGATAGAGGGCCCCAAAGAGCCCCTCCCCTTCCTGAATTTTACCCACCAGCGCCTGCCGATGACATCATCACGCAGAGTGATGACATCAATGCACCTGCTGGCCCCCAGGAAACAGCGAGGCAGGCTTCCAGCTTGGATATCCATTTGATAGTTCATTTTAAATTCGATACTTAGTCGATATCCATTTGACAGTTCATTTCAAATGTTAAAAAAGGTGTGGGAAATGTTGAATCCCATATGCTTCAATGTGAAAAAAGGTGTGGGAAATGTTTTACCCCATAGGCTTCAATGTTAAAAATATTCCCGTTTTTAATTCAATATCTACCATACCGTTGCTTATAATATTCTCCAGGTAAGAGTGTCTTTATTTTTAGATTATTTAGGATCTTTAAAGCATTTTTTGAAATTTTGTTGAATTTTTTAACTTTCCTCTAGGTGCTGCCCGGAATCATATGCTGCATTATTAGGCTGGGGTCAGACGAATGCAGTGCGAACGTGCGTTTAGCCGCACTTTATTATGGCCGTGGTAGCAGCAAATGACATCCAACGCAGGCCCACACACGAAGTACGGCCGCACGAAAGTTCAGCCGCGCAACGCAAGCGGCAAACGAACGCATTTTTGCAAGAACGTTGAACCGCTAGTACTGAAGTACAGAGTGCGCTGCGTCCGCATAGCAGCCTGTGTGCGTGATTAGGAGACATCAGACACTGCGCATGTCCAGCCAGGGGCGGATCCAGGGGGGGCAACGGGGCAATTGCCCCCCCCCGAGATTCTGAAAAAATTACTGCCTCTCTGCCTCTGCCTTGCCTTCAGCTCTGAGGTCAGGCAGCAGCAGACTGCATTGCTGAAGCAGCGCGCGCCGCGGCGCGCACTGCCACGGCCTGCCTGATGATGAAAAAAATGTAACTCCTGTCCTATGAAAACTCTGCTGCGCTCAGCCTCTCACGCAGGGCCAGGATTGCCTTGCCGCTGCGGCCGCACTCACTCAATGCGAGTGGTCAACGAGCAGCGCCTGTGCCAGCGAGCAGGTGCCAGGAAGTGAGCGAGCCAGCCATGCCCCCTCCCCTCCTCACGTGTCAATCCATGGGCCGGTCACCGTCACATGGTGAGTCAGTGTCACATGGGCGGGAAGCCTCAAGCCGGCCGGGAAAGCTAGCAGCAGGAGCCAGGAGGCGTGCGCCACACTGAGACTCTCAAGGCAAGGTTCCGTTTCCCAAAGTAAGCTGCTGGATCCTGGATAAGAATCTGGAACTCTGAAAGCAAACAGATCTGCTCCATACTCCATAGTGTGAGCTGAGCCTGAGCAGCATAGAGAGGTAAAAAAAGTTTGCAAAGCTCACAAGACATGTCACACCATGTCGACATGAGCACTTACACTTCATTAAACTACACCGACTCTGACCTCCAATCTCCTGGGTGTCCTCTGCTCCTCTAGATTGTAAGCTCCTGGGTGCTCTCTGCTCCTCTAGATTGTAAGCTCCTGGGTGCTCTTTGCTCCTCTAGATTGTAAGCTCCTGGGTGTCCTCTGCTCCTCTAGATTGTAAACTCCTGCGGTGCTTTCTGCTCCTCTAGATTGTAAACTCCTGGGTGTCCTCTGCTCCTCTAGATTGTAAACTCCTGGGTGCTCTCTGCTCCTCTAGATTGTAAACTCCTGGGTGCCCTCTGCTTCTCTAGATTGTAAGCTCCTGGGTGCTCTCTGCTCCTCTAGATTGTAAACTCCTGGGTGTCCTCTGCTCCTCTAGATTGTAAGCTCCTGGGTGCTCTCTGCTCCTCTAGATTGTAAGCTCCTGGGTGTCCTCTGCTCCTCTAGATTGTAAACTCCTGGGTGCCCTCTGCTCCTCTAGATTGTAAACTCCTGGGTGCCCTCTGCTCCTCTAGATTGTAAGCTCCTGGGTGCTCTCTGCTCCTCTAGATTGTAAACTCCTGGGTGTCCTCTGTTCCTCTAGATTGTTAACTCCTTAGTGCTCTCTGCTCCTCTAGATTGTATGCTCCTGGGTTTCCTCTGCTCCTCTAGATTGTAAGCTCATGTGTGCCCTCTGCTCCTCTAGATTGTAAGCTCCTGGGTGTCCTCTGCTCCTCTAGATTGTAAGCTCCTGTGAGCCGGGCCCTCTGCTCCTCTAGATTGTAAGCTCCTGGGTGCCCTCTGCTCCTCTAGATTGTAAGCTCCTGGGTGCCCTCTGCTCCTCTAGATTGCAAGCTCCTGTGAGCCGGGCCCTCTGCTCCTCTAGATTGTAAACTCCTGTGAGCCAGACCCTCTGCTCCTCTAGATTGTAAGCTCCTGTGAGCCGGGCCCTCTGTAAATTCTCGTGAGTCGGGCTCTCTGCTAAAACACCTTATTTTCTGTCAGTGCCCCTCCCGAGACTAGTCTCTGGATCCGCCCCTGTGTCCAGCCAACATAACGTCCAGACACCCAAAGTTTCCTGGTTCGGATCCGTAAAAAATCACGACCGAAATTGCGCATCGTATGACCGCTATCGCATCTTCCGTGAAAAAATGCGTTCGGACGCTTCAACGCACCTTTTGCGGTAGACGTGAAAAATGCATTCATCTGACCCTAGCCTTATACTGTAGAGGTGCTGCCCGGCAGTGTGAGGATTCATATGCTGCATTAATTATACTGTAGAGGTGCTGCCCGGCAATGTGCGGAATCATATGCTGCATTAATTATACTGTAGAGGTGCTGCCCGGCAGTGTGAGGATTCATTTGCTGCATTAATTATACTGTAGATGTGCTGCCCGGCAGTGTGCGGAATCATTTGCTGCATTATGTAGAGGTGCTGCCCAGCAGTGTGTGGATTCATATGCTGCATTAACTACACTGTAAAGGTGCTGCCCGGCAGTGTGAGGATTCATATGCTGCATTAATTATACTGTAGAGGTGCTGCCCGGCAGTGTGAGGATTCAAATGCTGCATTAATTATACTGTAGATGTGCTGCCCGGCAGTGTGCGGAATCATATACGGCAGTAATTAATCATACTGTAGAGGTGCTGCCTGGCAGTGTGAGGATACATATGCTGCAACTATCGCATTTGAAATGAACTATCAAATGGATATCGAGTAACTATCGAATTGATCGAAACAATAGAAAAAAAAGATGTCCGAAATGACCGAAATAAAACGGAATTCACGAATGGAACGAAAATGACTTGCGATTTTACAAATTTCACGTTCATACGAAATAACGAAATTATTTAGTTTCGTATCGGAAATTAGTTCAGATGCTGTGTATTTCTTTGCTGATCCGATTCGGAATATCGGACGAATTCGAAGCACCGAATCGGCCCGATTTGTAAAAAACGAATCGGTCCGAATCGAAACGCACATCCCTAGTTTGTAGGGCTGGCTGTCCTACTTGGACTGATGCCTTATAAACACTAAGGCTAGGGTCAGGAGAAAGCATTTTTCCCCGCGAACGGGAAAAAGTGTGTCCGAACGCATTGACGTATTTTTTCACGGAATGCGCAAAAACGGTCAGACGACGCACATTTTCGGGCGTGATTTTGTACGGATCGTCAATAAAACTCTTTTTGCGTCTTGACGTTATGTAGGCTGGACATTAGCAGCGTCTGACATCTCCTAATCACGCAAACATGCCGCTATGCCGCAGCTGCGCACTCAGTACGTCAGTACTAGCAGTTCAGCGTTCTCAAAAAAATGCGTTCAAATTCCACTTGCGTTGCACGGCCGGACTTTTGTGCGGCCGTACATCGTATATTGGCCGTCATTGTCCATCATCTGCTGCTAGTGCGGCCGTAATTATGTGCGCCAGAACGCACGTTAAAAGTGCGCTGGTCTGACCCCAGCCTTAAGGAAGTGTTGCTTTAGGCTGGGGTCAGACTAACGCAGTGCGAACGCGCGTGCAGCCGCACTTTATCACGGTCGTAGTAGCAGCAAATGACGGGCAATATACGAAGTACATAGTACAGGAGGGGTGGGGTCGCGCCTATTCCCTGATGGGGCGGCTGATGGGATTTACCTATCACGATCAGGCAGCTATGAAAATATACAACATGATTTTATGCTGATGCCTTAAGTGAACTTTGCTCTAATTAGCATTCTAACTATGACCAAGCTGACAGTTTAGAAATGCATCTCACCTAAGAATCTGCAGGCTTGTGTAAATGTCTTAAAGCACACCCAAGATAAGGGGGAGAGGCTAACAAAGAGGGAGTAATAAGTACAGTCAGAAACAGATGTTAATTCCTGTTAAAGAAGAAACATTAAGAAAACTAATGAAACTGCAAATTATGTTTATCTTTGTGTTAATCTGTATTTTAACTTTTAATATGCGGCTGTATGCATTTTAGTAGGTGTTACTTCTCTCTGATAGGATATTGAAACGTCATGTAATGTATATAAGCACATGTAACCAAACATACAATGGAGAGCGAAGCAAAGGAAAACTTTGTGTCTTGTCATTATTTCCAGTTACTTCCTTCTCACTGATCGACCATGAGTTATTTTGTTACGGAGAGATAGTTTAGTTACAGAATAGAAGATTACAGACACACATCAAGCTGAGGCAGAATATTCCAGCTATCAGCGGCTGCAACCACCAAATGCATCCAGCCCAACAACATGTGTAAAACATAACAAAGAAAAAAATGTCATCTGCGCTTATTCCCATTATACCGTGTGAAACAAAACACAGTTAGAGGTTTGGTTTCTTATTAATGGCCATTATAAGATTAAGCTCGCCCGCCAGCGTCAAGATACCTCTAATGAGGGCGAGTCCTGTCCAAAAATGAAGCCACAGGCTGCTGTATAGCAAACCATACCTGCTCATGCTGCTTGTCAGACATGAGATAGACTGGTGGACCTTTATTTATGCTCCCCCAGAAACAAAATCCACTTTGGGATCAAAAACAAAGACACGGAGCGGGATGTTGCTGCAGTGATGACCTGGCTGGAAGCACATTAAAACATACATAGTACAGGAGGGGTGGGGTCGCGCCTATTCCCCGATGGGGCGGCTGCAACCACCAAATGCATCCAGCCCAACAACATGTTGGTGTGTCAGGCGGCCCACCTCTGCCTCGCTTGTCTGGGCTTGAGCGAGGCTCCTTCCGAGCTGCATCAATTTCTAGCAGCTGGTGTTGGCACAGCTAGCTGGTGTTGGCACAGCTGGAGTTGGTTCTGGAGCAGCTGTATTTCCTCTAGCTGCGCACAGGCCCATGGCTGCATAGTATCCCGGGAGAGCTGTGTCCGCTCTAATTCCTGCTCAGAGGAGAATTCGCTCCAGGCAAATTTTAAAAGCTGTCATTTCTATGTGTAGAGCAGCTCCAGTTCGCCGCTGTCACGTGCCACGCCGCCACCGGCGGAAGAAAGGCAGATCTGGTGCTGCACCATCCTGATTTCCCCAGGCAGCACCCTTCAAGCCCTGTCTTGCTGGAATTTGCTTTCAGAGACTCACACTTGCAGGATCAGCAGGTGCATCTAATGAGGACCTGCAGTGAGTATTTAGCAGAGGCACGCCTGTCCCAGGATGCTTCTGCATTTTGTTTGCAAAGTGCCAACACTTCCAGTCTGACTTCAAGCCTGCCCAGAAGCTCCATAGCTGATCTGATATCTGTGTGCCGGACCCCTGGCTTTCCCCCTGGACTCTGCATTCTGGATCATCCCTACTGGTATTGTGCCTCGAGACCCCTTTATTACACCTGTTCCAAGACTTCCCTTCTGCACTCCTCAACCAGAGACTTTCCAGCATTTCTCCTCCAGGTTTGTTTTCCTTTAATAAATCCCAATTTGATTTTCAACATATCAAGTGTTTCCTGTGTATCACTTGCATCCTGGGCTTGCAACCTCGACCCTGTGGCATTACACGTGATAGCCGCTCAACCTCCAGCTGCTCGATCATTACACGGGAGCCACGCTCCAGCTTCGCTATCTGCGCCTGAGCTCCACTGAGCTCCGTGTGTAGGGTTTGGTTTGAGTCCTCGTAGGCCTTCAGCTGGGCTGACAATTTTTGGACGGTTGCTGACTGTTCTCTCACTTCCGTGCAGCGACCATCTCTCTCTTCCTTGAGAGTTCGCAGTTCATCATGATGGTCCTGTAATGTCTCTGCCAGGGCCAATAACTCTGCCCAAGCATCACGCAAGTCAGATTGTCAATGGTCTGTGTGGCCCCATCTTTCAGGAGGGGAACAGCCTGGGTGCCAGCCTCCCCAGTGCCCCGATACTGCACGCTGGGAGATGGCTTAGTGCTGTAATCTGTGGGTAGCGATGGCGTTTCCCTCTGCTCTGCTTTGGCTCGGCCACCCCTCTTTTTCTTACGCTTCATGCTGCCTGGTGTGGGGAGGCTTCCTCCAGGGGTCTTGGACTTGTAGCTGGGATGCAGTCTGCAAACTTTTTAAGTCTATTTCAAGTGCCCATTCCTCAGACGCGAGCCCCTTCAGCACGGCCAAAAGGCAGAGTCCTCATACACATCCAGGTAGTGCCCCTGGATACTGCACAATTCCGCATGTCTGAAAGCCTGTGGACTGCCATAATTGTATCCCCCATTAAAGCGGATCCATGCTGGGCCAGGACCGCGGAACATGGGGGAGGCTTCACGTCAGTTTCCCAATCCTCCTCACTCTGTCAGGATCCATGCCTGCTGTTCACTGCCATATCCGTGCTTGCAGCACATCCAGGAAAAGTGCTGCCCTCAGGTTCAGCACAAAACCAGAACCTTCAGTTAATCACAGAACACACACACACCACACCGCTGTGTCTGAAATAAAGGATCTCTCTGCCCCTCCCTCTGGACTTCAGGATTATCTCCTATACCTTAACCTGGAAAGACCTATGATTGCCTATTCTCTATGTGTACCAGACCTCTGCTTTGCCCACCGACTCTGCATCCTCTCTGCCAGCCCCTGAACCTCAGACCGTCTCCTGACTACGATTCCTGCTTAGCCCTCTTGACACTACGCTATACCGCAAGGTACTGCCTGCCAATAACCCAGAACTCCCTGCATACTGGGCTCAATACGACGCAGACTGGGACCCCACCAGCGCTGAGCCTGACACACACACAATGCAGGAGCCACATGTAACCACGGTTTCCGCTGTGGTCAAGTAGGACACTTGTCACGGGGATGCAGAGTAAGGGCACAGCCGACGGAAAACTTGAACGGGCTGCTGAGACGGGACCCCCAGTAGCTCCTTACCACGTGTCCCACCGACACCAGCACACACCAGTCAGAACTCCGAAACAGAAAAGACACCAGCATCCTACCAACATTCCAAAACAGCAGGGTAGAGTGTCCAGTAATGAGGTTTCTATGAACGCAGTAAATTATTTATCACCACAACGGCAAGCCAAGCTAATAGCTCTGGTTGGAAGACGGTGCCTTGTCCGTTGCCGACTGGATGAGGTCACCATTGAAGCTTTGTGGGACACTGGGGCACAAGCCAGCCTTGTGAATGATGGGTGGAGGAAACAATACCTCCCACACACCACGATCCGGCCCATTGAAGAACTGCTTGGACCTGGGACTCTAACTGGACTAGCAGCTAACCAGACAGAAATACCATTCCTTGGATGGATTGAGGTGAGATTTCAATTGGTGGGTGAATCAGCATCAGTAGAGACACTGACAGTCCCAATTTTAGTCTCAGAAGACCCGCAAGTAGCTGAAAATCCAATTATTGGGTTCAATGTAATTGAAGAATTAATAAGTCAAGAGAAGAGGGTAGCAGAAACATCAGCCAGTGTTATACAGATGATGAGCAGGGCATTTTCAGTAACAACAAAGACAGCTGAAACCATGCTGGGACTCATGCATACCTCAGCTACAAGTTATGATGAAGGCATTGTGAGAACAGGACGGAAGAAGATAGTCCTACCCGCAAACCAGACTACCTTTATACATGCCCGGGCTCATGTGGGAGTCCAAACCAAAGACCATGAGATGATTTTTGTTCCATCCAAACTGTGTCCCTTACCAGAAGGTGTGATCATCAGTGAAGTGGTAGTAGATGTTTGTAAGGGAAGTCCAATCTATGTACCCATCCCTATTGGAAACACCACCAAGCATGACATCACATTAGACCAACGTTGTCTTCTGGGTCACCTCCAAACTGTAAAAGCAGTACAACCAGTCAGGGAGAGGGAGTTACAACGTGAACAAATAAGTCACCACTCGAACAATGTGCTGAAGCCACCAGAGGTTTAAGTAAAGGAGCGGGCTAACAGCGGTGGTAGAAGTAATCAGAGGTGGGATCCTCCGGTAAATGTGAATACATTATAAATGTAATAAATGATATGTGGGATCACACATGTCTAGGATGTCCTTTTAACCTGCTCACTACCATTTCTCAAATAAATAATATATTATTTTTCCCAACAAAGATCTCATAAAAATGTCTTTGAAAAGATGGGATGTGAAGTTAACAATTAAGTGTAAGATAAAATTTTGACTAGAGACTGAAATTTCAAGATGGTTAAAGATTAAAATACTGTACATTTTCTCATTTCAAATTTTTCTGGTATTCGTTTATCCTTTACAGAGATATTACGGAGACGGAGTTGACAATTTATAAAACCTGTGTCATGCCTTAGCCCTGAGAGCCTGCTGTGGTAAGCCTGGGTCACCAGCTCTCCATACCTGTCTGTATCCACCTAAGGGTTAACTCCTGTTCTAGAGACTTTGTGTTCTGCATAAATACCTGATTACGCCCTCCCAACGTCGCACTTCCATTTTGTGTTTTTCCCTTCCTGTGTTCAGAAGTCCTGAGAGCTCCCTCTTGTTATTTCTTGTCCCTTGATGTACCAGCTGTACGGTGTATACCAGTTATTCCACCCTTGCTGTGTCTGCACTACCTGTTTCCTGCTTGCTGGATGATCCACTGCATGGCCCACTATCTGTAACGGTAGCGGTAACGCTGCC
>RXON01005162.1:0-64286 GCA_009667805.1 Leptobrachium leishanense
GATTGAAACAAAATTAGTATGTTTGGGCCCATGGATCAACGCTATGTTTGGAGGAGGAAGAACAAGGCCTATGAAGAAAAGAACACCTTGCCTACTGTGAAGCATGGCGGGGGGTCAATCATGCTTTGGGGCTGTTTTGCTTCTGCAGGTACAGGGAAGCTTCAGCGTGTGCAAGGTACCATGAATTCTCTTCAGTACCAGGCGATATTGGATGACAATGTGATGCAGTCCGTCACAAACCTGAGGCTTGGGAGACGTTGGACCTTTCAACAGGACAATGATCCATGTTTGAGCTGCTGGGGGCAATTTATATCCATGTTTGAGCTACTGGGGCAATATATATCCATGTGAGCTGCTGGGGGCAATTTATATCCATGTTTGAGCTGCTGGGGGCATATATATCCATGTGTGAGCTGCTGGGGGCAATTTATATCGATGTTTGAGCTACTGGGGCATATATATCGATGTTTGAGCTGCTGGGGGGCAATTTATATCCATGTTTGGGCTGCTGGGGTCATATATATCTATGGTTGAGCTGCTGGGGCAATATATATTCATGTTTGAGCTGCTGGGGGCAATTTATATCCATGTTTGAGCTGCTGGGGGCAATTTATATCCATGTTTGAGTTGCTGGGGCAATATATATCCATGTGAGCTGGGGGGGCAATATATATCCATGTGTGAGCTGCACATTACTGTGAGGTTTCTTGCTCTGCAGCTCTGTAATACGCTCATACACACTGCACATTACTGTGAAGTTTATTTCTGTGGAGCTCTGTAATGTGCAGTGTGTCAGGATTGTACAGTATCTTTTAAAGTGATCAGCAGTTTCCCACATTTTCCACAGCAGCTTTCTGTGCCGGGGTGTAGCCTTAGCTGCAATGAGTGGGTGATGGCTGCTGCAGCAGTGCGGTGGCCATCTGTAAGTATGGAGGGGGGGGGCACAATTCGCTGCCGGGTCCAAGTGGATTTTCAAAAAGGTTATTTTTAGGATTTCAGAAATAAATTCTTTAGCACAATAATGTACATGTGGGTGTTGTGTTGTAGGGGGTGGGTTTTTTATGGGTGTGGCCTCTTGTGGGTGCGGAGCAAGGGGGCCCCATGACCTCCTATTGCCCGGGGGCCCCATTAGTTGTCAGTCCGCCCCTGTTTAGGACCGCGTGTTCCTCCGTGCAGCTAAGGAGTGCTCCTGCACGCGGCCACCACCTCAGCCCTTTGAAGGCTGGGACACGCTCTAGCGAGATCTCACGAGATCTCAGTTGTAGCCTGCGTCACAGCCTTCAGAGGACTGAGGAGGCGGCTGCGTGAGGAGGGATCAAAGCACATGCAGCGCTCGGGGGAACGAGGCCAGTCTGCCCACAGAAGGAACCTGCGTTCCCGCAACATATTTTTTTAAAAAGTGCCGGTACTCAGCCGGTAGCTGCTGGTACTCCGTACCGGCAAGTACCAGCTGAAAAAAACACTGATCATAATAAATGTCATGTATTGTGACATGAAGAAACATGGTTGAATGCCTATATCACAGTGGGTTGAATGGGAACGCAGTTCCCTCTGTATTTAAAGTGGGGAAACTGGAGGAGTTATTCAATAAGCGCCGAACTTGCCACCGGTTTGCACCAAACAGTGAATTTTAGAATTATTAGCATTCAGGCTATTCAGAAAATTGTCATTTCGCCAAATACTGGTGAATTGCCAGCGAAATACAGTACAGTTCGATGCAATTCGGTGACCTACGGCGACAGGGAAATTGTCCCATAGAGAAATAAAGGTTAATCTATTGAGAGAACACCGAACTGCACCGAAACGTTGGGGAAATGACCGGATTTTCGGTGGTTCAGTTCAACAGATTTAAACAGGCAGATCCCATTGGATTCAATGTTAAAAAAATATATTATCGTTTTTATTCAACTGTTTATTCTTTTCATTTTCAGCCAAAAGCCTTTTTATTTATTTATTATATGGGATATATTGGGTATTATTTTTATGAAAATTTTTTGTTTCACAATTTTTTTTAAAGGCATTTTTTTTTCATTCTCTAACAGACCATTTTATTATTTTTTACAGGACCTTTTTTATTATTTCCATGCACTTTTGTTGTTTTAGATGCCTTTTAAAGACTAGCAGAGGTTTTTTTTTCTGCAGTTTTGCGGCGTTCGGTGGTCAGTTCAGGCTAATGTCAGAAGAGCGCATTCTGAGCGCACTGTGCGTGTGTGCACAACGGACGAACGTACTGATGGAAGATACAGCAGACACCACACGATCCGTTATTCTTGACGGACGTAGAACAAAAAAGGGAATCATGGGAAATAAAATTAGTATGAAAAATGATAGAAATTGGTACAGGATATGAAAAGCCATTTTGTGCGTCAAGGTGCTGGACGACGCAAATGCGGTCCGTCTGACATCTCCTCATCACTCACACAGAACGCTATGCAGACGTGGCGCACTCTGCGCATCCGTCCTAGCGGTTTTACGTTCTTGCCTAACTTGCGTCCGTTTGCCACGTGCGTTGTGCGTGCGCAGTTCGGTGTGGACGCACTTAGTGTGTGGGTCTCTATTGATCATGATTCTATGCTACGACGGACGTTAAACTGTGCAGCAACAGAGACGTGATAACTGTGTTCGTCTGACACGGGCCTTAGGGGTCTCCGGCGACGTTCCGTGGTCTTCGGTACCGTTTGGCAGTCTGTTTCGCAGCTCCCATTTGGCACACTTCGGTGACCCTGCGGTGAATACTGAATTACACAGAACGAGAAAGCGCAAAATATAACTGGAATTTTGGTGCTTTTTGAATAACCATCTGAGTTTCCAAGCATTGCCACTCAACCTGACCACTGCTTTGACTGAATTACCATTGATTACACAATAGCTTAAGGCCTGGTTCATAGAGGTGCCGTGACGTTGGCGGGCGAGCTAGTCTTATAATGGCCATTAATAAGAAACCAAACCTCTAATTGTGTTTAGTTTCACACGGTATAATTGGAGTAAGCGCAGATGACATTTTTTTCTTTGTTATGTTCTACACATGTTGTTGGGCTGGATGCATTTGGTGGTTGCAGCCAACCCTTTGGGGAATAGGCGCGACCCCACCCCTCCTGCACTATGTATGTTTCAATGTACTTCCAGCCAGGTCATCCCTGCAGCAAGACTCCGCTCCGTGTCTTTGTTTTGATCCCAAAGTGGATTTTGTTTCTGGGGGAGCATAAATAAAGGCCCACCAGTCTACCTCATGTTTGACAAGCAGCATGAGCAGGTATGGTTTGCTATGTAGCAGCCTGTGGTTTCATTTTGGTTAGGACTCGCCCTTATAGAGGTGCCGTGACGTTGGTGGGCGAGCTAGTCTTATAATGGCCATTAATAAGAAACCAAACCTCTAATTGTGTTTAGTTTCACACGGTATAATTGGAGTAAGCGCAGATGACATTTTTTTCTTTGTTATGTTCTACACATGTTGTTGGGCTGGATGCATTTGGTGGTTGCAGCCAACCCTTCGGGGAATAGGTGCGACCCCACCCCTCCTGCACTAAGGTCTGGTTCATACCTGGGCGTTTTACAGCGCGTTCCTACGCGCTGTAAAACCCTCAAACACTGAAATCCCATTATTTCCTATGGCCACGGTTCACACCTGGGCATTTTACAGCGCGTAGGAACGCGCTGTAAAACGCCCTACGCCCAAAGAAGTACAGGAGCTTCTTTGGGGCATATTACAACACGTTTGCGGCCATAGACTTCAACGTGAATGCGCAGAAATGGGTGTTTGCGCGTTTTTGTCATCAAAACACGCGTATGAACGTGCGTTCTGCACATGGCAACAGGCACAAAAGTCTTTTTCATTGGACGCCTCCATAGTCAATCAAAAAATTGTCAAAAACGCCAGGTAATACGCTCATATAATGTCCGACAAAAACGCGCTTAAATGCGCATATGAGATACGCTCAGGTCACAGGTGTGAACCCAGCCTTAGTTTGTTTTCCAGGAAAAAGAACTGAGCTTTCAGAAAAATTTACCTTGGGAATTATGACTCAATGCTTTAATGAGCATCATGATACCTTCAACTTTTTGAACATCCTCTCTCCATCCCAAGTGAGAAATATAGGCTAGAAATTCATGAATTACAAAAAGTAAACTAGTAATTCTACCAAAAAAGGTCAGTCTAATTATATCTTAAATGTCCACTCTACTACATTTTTTTCTCCTTAAATAATTGCCCATTTTTTTATTTTTAGATTAGGTGAAAATACAGTATTCATCTGTTCTCCATTGGCTCTGGGCTGCTCCTCTGGGCTTCTGAAATGCGGATGTCCATGGAGCTTTTTACGCAATTTGCGTAGCATACACAATTTGCGTACGTACCCTATGCAAATTGCATATCACACAAACTTGCATACTTTCATACTCAAGTTACGCAGCACCTGCACAGAAAGATGGATAGCAAAATCCACGGCTGCCATTCCCCAGAACGCTCGCTACTGCGAGCATTCGGAGAGATGATGTCAGCATGCAAAGCGTGCTGACATCATGGGTTTCTGTCAGGCAGGGTATGCAAATCCTGTCTACTGTTTGACAGCTGTGTGGGCAGCGGAAATTCCTCCACTTCACACATCTCTGTCGTCCAAACAGGGCTCGTAGGAGAGGGGCACTCCAAGCAACCTGATTACTTTAATTAGCTAAAAGTAGTCAGGATGCATAGAATATCCATTTAATGTTTTAGGGATTAATGATTAAAGCCTTATTATGAAGGATTTTATGCACTAGGCTTCTCCAATTGCAGTAACCATCTTGAAACCGAGAGGGAGAAAATTTTCGTTATCTTTACACAGTAAAGATACTAATATTTTTCCAGTGCAATGTCGGGGAGGGCTTGTAGGTTTCAGCATGGAAGGACAAGTAAAAAAAACAGATTACTTGATGCAAAATTTATTATGAAAACCATAAAATAAAAAGGAAATAAAGAGGGAAAAATTGTACATATTTAAATGTTTTTGCAAACAATAATCATATCACATATGGTACCACTAGATAAATATTCCCCAAAGTAAATGTATTTGATTTTGGATAGCCCAACACACATTTCACTTTCATTCCCAGTTTCATTCCCAGTGGATTTTCATTCCCAGTGGGATTCACTTTTTCCCAGTTACAGATTATAGAATAAAGGTAGTGTAACATTATTTCAAAGTTGAAACACATTTTGAAAGTATTTGAAAAACTTTTTTCAAATTTAGTTTTTACAAGATTGCAAGGTTATTTGCAGTCATAGAACACAACATGGCCACACAAAAGTATACGGGCCGAATTCCATTCGTAACAAAACTAAATCAATAACTAAAAAAATCTACACAGGCTTTCGTGCCTCTGCAAAGGGCCTGAACTGCCTCCCTTGTTTCAGAGGAGACCCGAGGAGCTGAGCTACATGCGGTAGAGGTGAGGCTTGGGTGGTCTGGGGGTGGTAATGGTGCCGCATCGGCCGTACAGAAAGATTGCAGGTGGAAGAACAGCTGTCTGGCAAGGGAGCGGCATTAGCAGATGTGACCCAGTTGGGGTACTGAGATCTGCTACAGAGTTTACCTAGGACGATTTTCACAGTTTCAGAACTTTTGTTCAAAAATCGTATCCAAAATTAGTTTTGCGCTCGTCCTTGCACACACAAAATTACATTGATGTAAGGTACACTGTTTTTATGTCATAGGCACCAACTAAGGAAGGATTTTTGGAAACTCCACCCCTAAGGGGGTGAAAAAAAGGGGGTAGAATATTTTAAACAGGATACCTATAGCTCAAAAACAGAAGATGTTATAGACGTGAAAATCGGTATTTAGATTCGTCTTGAAAAATAAAAAAGCAAGTATTTTACCGTTGTTCAAAAATCCAAGTGGGGGGGCGAAAAAAGGGGGTTGAATATTTAAAATATTTTAAACAGGATACCTATAGCTCAAAAACAGAAGATGTTACAGGACTGAAAATTGATATTTAGATTTGTCTTGAAAAATAAACACGTATTTTACCATTTTCTGAAAATTCCTTGGGGGGGCAAAAAGGGGGGTCGAATACTTTTGTCAGTATACCTATATTTCAAAAACCAAAGATGTTACAGGTGTGAAATTTGGTATTTACAATCTTCGTGAGAAAAAAATCAAACATGTGTTTTGCCATTTTCCAAAAATTCAATTAAGGGAGGGGTCGGGGGAAAGGGGTCTGAATACTTTTATCAGTATACCTATATTTCAAAAACCAAAGATGTTACAGAAGTGAAATTTGGTATTTACAAGCCTCTTGAAAAATAAAAAACACCTGTTTTACAATTTTCAAAAAATCCCAAGTGGGGGTTTAAAAAAAGGTGGGGGGGGGGGTGAATGCTTTTAAACAGGATACCTATATCTTAAAACCAGAAGTTGTTACAGACGTGAAAATTGGTATTTAGATTCATCTTGAGAAATATAAAAACACGTATTTTACCATTTTCCAAAAATCCAGTGTGGGGGCAAAGAGGGGGGTTGAATACTTTTATCAGTATATCTATATTTCAAAAACCAATGATGTTACTGGTGAGAAATTTGGTATTTACAATCTTCGTGCAAAAAAACCGAACATGTGTTTTACCATTTTCAGAAAATCCAGTTAAGGGGGTGGGGGAAAGGGGAGTGAATACTTTTATCAGTATACCTACATTTCAAAAACCAAAGATGTCACAGGTGTGAAATTTGGTGTTTACGGTCTTCGTGAAAACAAACATGTGTTTTACCATTTTCAGAAAAACCCAGTTAAGGTAAAAGTAAAAGCACTCCACAGAAATGTGATTCAGGCTACGGTGCTAACTGGCTCTGCGAAGGGGGAGTCGGTTTCATACCACAAATACCTCTTATACCTTCAGAATATCCGTTTCATTTCAAAAGACTTCAGTTCCCTCTAAAGGTTTGTTTTGCGATGACCATCAAAAAGTCTCTGTGGCAGACTTTGAAGGTAGCGGGGATTGACCCAAGAAAAGACTGCTTTTCACATGGGCACTTTTACGTTGCCTGTTCCAGAGTGAGCTCACCTAACTCTCTGGTGATCTGAGCACCTGAAAGAAGAACCACTAATGGACTTTACAAAGAAGTACTCAAAAAGTTTTATTTTCTATGTTCCAGATACGAAAAACAAAATAAATTACATTTTTTTGTCTGTTTGTATCTACAACACAAAAAGAAATGGACGCAAATGAATGAAACAACTTTGTTTTGTAGCCAATACGTCCTGACTAACGTCTGCAATAAACATTACTTATTACTTTAACCCTTTCGCTGCCGAGGCATTTCCCGCCTCTGTGCTGAGCTCATTTTTACCTGTTTCGCTCATCTTGTTTAAACGTGTTTTGAAGGCTTATTTTAGTATATGATCCAGACATATTATATATCGTTCTTTCCGTCAGACTCGGCAGATTCATAATATGTCATTATTATATGTATATGTCATGTCCTGTCTGTATATTATAACAAAAAATGCAGTAAAATATGAATTTTCAATAATTTACAACGTGTAAAGTGTTTTTTTTTCACATTGTAACATGCGAGCAAATGCGGTTATATTTTCTATGGGGTGCGCTTGTTAAAAAAATTAGAAATGGGGTCTCGTTACATTTATTTTGGGGAAAATTACGCGATTTTTAACAAACGCACCGCATACAAAAATCGTTAGTGCAGCATCATTGTTCACATTATAATTGAAGTGGGAACAATATTGCTGCATTAACAAACCAAAAAAAAGAAAACAAAATTATTTTTTTATAAAAATTTTTTCAAATATTTTTTTAATTTTTTTTTAAACTTTTTTCATAGTCATGTTTGGTATCGTTGGAACGGCCATGCTCTGGCCGATCCAACAGTACCAAACTTTAACCCCTAGCTGCCACGGATCGGGAGATAGGGGGTTCATTGGAACCCCCTATCTCCACCATTGGTGGCTGCTAGGGGTTAACTCCAGGACTGGCGTCATCGTGCTATGCACGATGACGTCAGTCCTCAGGGGGAGTTCCCGGAGGCTTGGCCGATATCCAAGATGTAGGCCAGCTCCGGGAAAGGATCACGAACCGGCGCTTTTCAGCGCCGATTCGTGATCCGGCTCCCCAGGGGTTAATGACAGCCACCGTTTGGAAGGGCAGGCTGTGCCCTTCCAAGCGGTGCCTGTATTAACTCCCTGCTCCCCGGCGATCGGGAGGGAGAGAGGTCCGAAGGACCTCCCCCCCTCCCTTTCAGGTGCCTCCTCCGCACATGCAGGGGGGGCGCCTGAATTAGATGTCATCGTGTCGCCGCGATGACATCTAATGTCCCCGCCGGGGTCCCGAGTGCTGGGCTGACATCCAAGATGTCAGCCCGCACCGGAGGGGCGCAGCAATCCGCCGGAATCCGGTGGATTGCTGCCTCCTGTGCATGGACGCGCTTAGCGCGTCCATAGCACAGGAGAACCACTTGGCTGGACGCGCTCAGCGCATCCATAGCAGCCAAGTGGTTAAGACATCAACCTGTAAATTATATTTTGTACAGTTTGAACAAAAAACTCATGTTTCTTTTAAAAACTTTAAAAACTTAAAAAATCCCAAAATCCACGCGAGTGAAGCCGCAGGCAAAAGCTAGCATATAAATAAAAAGAAAAGTCCTGACTGACTCATCAACACCCAGCTCAAACCGCTTAACCTAGGAATATGAAATTTTGAAGGTACATTGTTTTCATGACATAAGCACCCACTAAGGAAGGAGTTTTGGAAATTTCACCCCAAGGGGGTGAAAAAGGGGGTTTAATAATTTAAACAGGATACCTATAGCTCAAAAACCGAATATGTTACAGGTTTGAAAATTGGTATTTACAATCTTCTTGAAGAATAGAAAAAAAAGGGTTTTACCATTTTCCAAAAATCCAAGTGGGGGAGGGGTGAAAAAAGGGGGTTGAATATTTTAAACAGGATTGCTATATCTCAAAACCAGAAGATGTTACAGATGTGAAAATTGGTATTTAGATTCATCTTGAAAAATGGAAAAAAAACATGTATTTTAACATTTTCCAAAAATCCAGTGAGGGAGGTGAAAAGGGGTGAATACTTTTACCACTATGCCTATATTTCAAAAAACAAATGTGTTACAGGTGTGAAAAATTGTATTTACAATCTTTGTGAAAAAACAAACAAAAAAACATGTGTTTTACTATTTTCCAAAAATCCAGTTAAGGGGGGTGGAAAAAGGGGTGCGAATACTTTTATCGGTATACCTATATTTCAAAAACCAAAGATGTTACAGGTGTGAAAATTGGTATTTACAATCTTCTTGAAAAATAAAAAGTATTTGATTATACATTTCTTTTGCCCTTGAAAAAGTCTAGTAATAGACAAATAGATGAAATGTGTCGGGCTTTTTACCATTTGTTTTATCATATTATACTTATTTGTAATGAAAGATCTTAATTTTACCTGGATTAATTCCTCCATCCTTATTGTGTAGAGAAAAAACAAAGATTCACATTGAATTGATTCTCATCCCAGTTTGTGCACATAAAAGATACTGAAACCTCTGTGTGTATTCAAGTTTCTATAGTTGGAGCGGTGGGCCATCTGTAAGGATATGTAAGGAAGCTGGTTCCGGGGTGGCAGGTTTGAGCCCAATGTGCAATGATACGTAGAAAGATGTATATAAACAAAAGGGGTTTATTAAGAGTAAGGCATAAAAGGCAGTAAACAAATGTGAATAAACAATTATGTAGCTGTGTAATGATAAGAAAGGAAAAACACTGTATAAATAATAATCAGCAATAATATTAACTAAAAAGGCAAGAGGAGAGAAAGGTAGACCAAAAGTAGCAAAACTAAACTACACTAAACTATACTACTACATATAAAGAAAAAGAGCAGATAGAAATTAGAGCAGGGTTAAACCAGATATGGAGAGAACAATAGGAGAAGAAAGAGTGAAGGAGATCTTCAGAAAAATAAATAGGAAATAGAAACGGAAGAGTCTTTAAGGCAGAGGGCCCTGGGTCTGCAGAGGGTCCTGTGTCTGTAGGGGGTCCTGTGTCTGTAGAGGGTCCTGGGTCTGTAGAGTAACAGATTCTGCGGGATGCAGGGTAGCAGGCTCTGAGGATTCTGCAGGATGTAAGGCAGCAAGTTCTGAGGATTAGGATGTAGGACAACAGGCTCTAAGGATTCTGCAGGATGCAGGGCAGCAGGATTAGATGATTCTTGCAAGATGTAGGGCAGCAGGCTGAGGATTCTGCAGAATGCAGGGCAGCAGGATCAGAGGATACTTGCAGGATGTAGGGTAGCAGGCTGAGGATTCTGCAGGATGCAGGATCAGAGGATACTTGCAGGATGTAGGGCAGCAGGCTGAGGATTCTACAGGATGCAGGGCAGCAGGATTAGCAGAAGGGGATCTGTAGCAGAGGATGTCTTGTTACAGAAGGATCCTTGTAGCAGGAATTGTAGACAGTATGTTGGGAACCAAGACAAAACAGGTTATAGGAAGCAGAGATTAAAGGCAGCTCCTTACTAGTGAGGGGTTCACTAGAACAATGCAGAAGCATTGTGCCTTGGGAGTGGCTCTTATTTATAGTGGAGGAATCATGATGTGTTAGCTAGCACCTGGTTGCTGGAACAGCTTGGTTTAGTAGGAGAATCGCTGTTAGTGTCACTGAGACACTTTGCCTTTAGTTCTCTTATGGCGCTGGCGGCTAGGGACCTGACACCATCTCCTGGGAGTCAACTTCAGTGCAACAACTAAAAGCTGAGTAGAAATTCATCCTCCATTATTTTCACCATTGTTGTTTTTCTTGGTTATGAAAAATAAAAAAACCTGTGTTCTACCATTTTTCCGAAAATCCAAGTAAGGGGATTGAAAAAAGAGGGGATGAATACTTTATCAGTATGCCTATATATCAAAATCCAAATGTGTTACGGGCATAAAAAAATAGTATTTACAATCTTCTTGAAAGGTAAAATTTTTTTTTACCACCTTCCAAAAATCTAAGTGGGGGGAGGTGAAAAAGGGGGGTGAATATTTTGCGCAGGGTACATATAGCTCAAAAACAGAAGATGCAACTGAAGTGAAAATTGGTATTTAGCTTCTTCGTGAAAAATAAAGTATTTTACCATTTTCCAAAAATCCGTGAGAGGGGTGAAAAAGGGGGTGAATACTTTTATCTCTTATACCTATATTTCAATAACCAAAGATGTTACAGGTGTGAAAATTGGTGTTTGCAATCTTTGTGAAAAACAAACATGTGTTTTACCAGTATCCGAAAATCCAGTTTAGGGGGGGATACCCATATCTCAAAAACAGAAGATGCTGGAGATGTGAAAATTGCTTCACTCTCATAGCCAGGGCTCGCACTCCCTCACTGCTCCAGCATGTCTGCTTCCTTCTCACAGCCAGGCATCACACACGCCCTCAATGCTCCAGCGTGGGAGAATCTGTGATATTATTGCGGAACCTCAATCCACCTAAGCTCTGTAATGGCACCAGATTGCAAGTAAAAGAACTACAAAGATATGTGATTGAGGCAATGGTGCTAACCGGTTCTGGCAGGGGGAGACGATGTTCATACCACAAATACCTCTTATACCTTCAGAATATCCATTATAATTCAAAAGACTTCAGTTCTGGGCTGCGCTCATTTGACATTCAAGCACGCGGCCAACGTCGTCTATACGACATCAATCCTAGCGCTTTCGTGTTGGTGTTTCCATGACGGACGTCTTCAGCACGCGTTATGCGTTGCGCACGTACTACGTGTGTTCTTCTCTATCCACGTAATTATATGCTACAACGGACGTCATAAAGAGCATCATAACGCATGCTAGTGCGGAGAAGAAAACACCTAGTGTGCACCCAGCCTAAGAGAAGCCTGCTTCTCACATGGGCAGTTTTACGTTGCCTGTTCCAGAGTCAGCACACCTAACTCTGCTTATCCGAGCACCTGAAAAGAGAAACACTAATGTAGTTTACAAAAAAATAGTCCAGTAGTTTTTTTCTATGTTCCAGATGCCAAAAAACAATTTTTTTTTTATCTGTCTCATTGTATTTACAACACAAAAAAATTCTTGGACGTATATGAATGAAACAACTTTTTTTGTAGCCAAAAGCCCTAACTAACGCCTGCAATAAACATTACTTATTACTTTGTGACATCCACCTGTACATTATATTTCGTACAGTTTGGACAAAAAACTCATGTTTCTTTTTAAAAACAATTGTAACAATTCCCAAAATCCACGCGAGTGCAGCTAGTTTGCTCTATAATAAACTGTAGTCTTTGGTGATTTGGCCATCAGGTTTTGCCCCCTTTTAATGATATTTGCATTATAGTGCACTCACTGACATCTATCCACAATTCCTCATCAACATATTTGCTGATGTTTACTTTGTTTTCTATTTTGTGTTGAATTTCTGTAAATGAATAATAAATTGCAGCACAAGCGAATTTCCAGTGCAATCAATGGTGCAAATGACATGGTTCGAATAATAAATTGCATTAATAAAACAATTTGATACAATTCATTATTTGTGCATTCATTCAAAGCAATTTCAGCTCAGAAAATAAAAAGAAACTTTATGATAGAGGTTTTTGGTACTCAAAATAGCCAGTTTTGATTCCTCAGTAGTTCTCATTTTTATTTTCTGTGCTGCTAATAAGTCTAAGGCTAGGGTCAGACGAAAGCATTTTTCCCCGCGAACATGAAAAAGTGCGTCCGAACGCATTGACGTATTTTTTCACGGAATGCGCAAAAACGGTCAGACGACGCGCATTTTCGGGCGTGATTTTGTACGGATCGTCAATAAAACTCTTTTTGCGTCTGGACTTTATTTAGGCTGGACATTAGCAGCGACTGACATCTCCTAATCACGCACACACGCCGCTATGCTGCAGCTGCGCACTCAGTACGTCAGTACTAGCGGTTCAGCGTTCTCAGAAAAATGCGTTCAAATTCCACTTGCGTTGCACGGCCGGACTTTTGTGCGGCCGTACATCGTATATTGGCCGTCATTGTCCGTCATCTGCTGCTAGTGCGGCCGTAATTATGTGCGCCAGAACGCACGTTAAAAGTGCGCTGGTCTGACCCCAGCCTAAAGGGAGGGGTTATTCAGAGAGCACCGAAAAGTCGCCGACCTTACGGTGCTCTCTCATTCCCCGCACTTCGGGGAATTAAATTCCCCGACAGCATTCACTGCAGGCAACAGATGTGAAAATCTGCCGAAAAAGCGCTGAAAATATGCTGATAAGCCTTCAATATGTTCAGAAAAATCTGATCGATCCAAAATGGCGCAGAAAACTCTCTGAATGTACCCGACGATCCGCCGCAAACCCGTCGAATGTGTCCGAAAAAGCTCTCCCACCGTAAAAAGGAGACAAGCCAAAAAACGGGGTAAAAAAAATAAATAAACCGAAGCGATTGAAAGTTTAAAAATTTTGAACGCTGTTTGGAAAAAACTATGATAAACGGTTTAATAGATATTGTATAAAAAAATGGGAATATTTTTAGCATAGAAACGTCTGATTAAACGAAGGGATTCGTCTGATTAAACCTGCCGAATTAAACCACAGAACATCAGGACATTTCACTGATATTTCTCTGCTGTACGGTGTTCTGTGAATAGCTTAACCATTGCTTCTCTATGGGGATTTCACTGCTGTCGAACAGGCACCGTATCTTGCTGGTAATTCCCCAAAATTGGCGAACTGTCTGCCTTTTGATTAGCCGAATGGCCTCAAAATTGCAAGGTACGGGGAAATTCACCGTTCGGTGCAATTTTGGGGCCAGTTCGGCTGTCTCTGAATAACCCTGTAAGTGCTTTACAAGTGATATTTTTAGGTTATGTGCCAATTTTATATCATATTTGTCCTATATACTTATATATCCTTAAATATTTCTAGAAAACAAAGATCATAAAGGCAAGAAAGAATGATATACTCTCATGAAGAGTTCAAGGTAGCAAAGATTTTTTTTCTTACAGGGTTATTCAAAGAAAGGTGAGAATCAGGAGAATGACTGGAGAAGTGAAAATTGTAGGTCAAAATTGTCAAACCAGAAAAATTCTCCCATTTATCTCACTTTCCAAATCAGCTATTTGATCTAGATTGTTCTCTTCTCCGGATTTTCACTTTTCTCTGAATAACCCTGACAGGGTTATTCAGAGAAAGGGGAAACTCTGGAGACCGTTTGGAGAAGTGAAAATTCTAGGTCAAAATAGCCAAACCAGAAAAATTCTCCCATTTATCTCACTTTCCAAATCGGCTATTTTGACATAGAATTTTCAGTTCTCCAAAAGTTCTCCAGAGTTTCACCTTTCTCTGAATAACCCTGTTTCTTAGATTGTAAGCTCTCAAGCAGCGTCCTCCCTCCTTCTGTTCCGTGTGTGTAACGTGTATGCATACTTATTATTCTTTCTCTCCCATTGTACAGCGCTAAGGAATTTGTTGACGCTTGCAACTGTAACTGTGTGTCTTTATTTCAGGCACTAGATAAAGTTCACAGCAGTACAGGAATCTTACAAGTAAAATAGGAACAGCAAGCACTTCAGAGCAACTGCCAATAACACAATATATAACCACACTGATTAAAGAAAAACCACAGTGTGAGAGAGACGGAAGCCATCAGAGGAAGGGGCAAAAAAACATGATGTATATCATACAGTTCTGAGGGGTGAGCACAGATCCCACACTTCCAATTTTGCGTAGTTCACTAGTTCGATGAGAGGTAATCTTCCCAGAGAGACCAGGTTATCTCATGTGACCGCATGGTATTAGGCATTTTAGCTGTCAGCTCATATATCACTTAAGAATCAAACACTTGTGAAGGGACACTACCACTAACATAAGCTGTAACTAGATTACTTGTGCATTACTAGAAAACACATGCTACAGTTTTTTTCTTTGTTTGAATTGTTTTTAAAAAGGGAAAATAAAGTTAGGTTTTATCTCCTGTTTCTATTTTTAAGTATTTTTCCCACAATGCAACACTTATCAGAATCTTATGGTACGTCTCACTTTACATTGTGGTTAAGGATAAAAGATGATGTCATTTGCATCCCACACACATGTAATCCTAATAAGTGTATTTTTTGGAGATCTGAACTATATACTCCATTCTATGCCCAATGCCCCACAGTGAGAAGAAAGTACTGGGAACTCACGGGGGGGGGGGGGGGGTCACATTTCAGCCCTGCCCCCTGGTGGTGGGAGCAGGGATTTACCAGTTTGATGGATTTCAGGCTCAGGCTCTGCAGACCATCTCTATTGGGCTGATAGTCTGCGGTCACATGACCTGCTCAGCCCTATATATATATATATATAGGGCCAGCAGTACACTTGCTCCTTGGGTCAGGATAGGTCTATACCTATGGATTGCTATTCTGTATCTGGTATTTCTGTGATTGACCCGCTGGCTTTGGTTCCTGGAATATTCTCACGTCTGTCCCCTGAAGTAATACCTCTTTTTTTTATCGTGTATGACCTGGCTTGACTTCTTGGATCTCTCTTCTGTCTGTTCCCTGTACTTTGCCTGTTTGAGGACCTCTCTTGTGTTTGACCCAGACTGCCTACTTGACGATTCTCTATCTTACTCACTGTGTATGCTCATAGTGCTCTCTGTGGAAGCTGAGTGTATGTGCAGGTTGTTTCATTTGACCACAATTGTGTTAACCACTGCTGTATGACACTTATGAAATATCTCCGCCTGTGCATAGATAAAGTGCTTTCGCTCAGTCAGGGCCGTCTTTAACGCAGGGCAAAAGGGGCAGCTGCCCCGGGCCCAGTCATTGTTGAGGGGCCCAAAGCAGCTGCCCCTTGGGCCCACGTATTCTGTGGCCAACAACCGCTGGACTGGGATACCGGGAGCCAGGAGGAATGTCCCGGACTGTGGAAGCCTGCGCTGAGGAGCCGTGTGAAGAGAGAACACAGGCTTCCGCATCCGGCTCCTCCCCTATCTCCCCCCTCCCTCATCTTCCTGTCCCCGCGCATAGCACTCTGTGTGCACGGGGAGCGAAGAGGGGGGGGGGGTGCGAGTAGAATGGAGCTAGACAGCCAGGGACATAGCCAGGGGCACACAAAGGACATCAACCCCCCTGCTCCTCTTCTGACTGGCAGGCATAGCAGCATTCAGATCCGCAGTCCTGGAAACTACAGCACAGCTGCAGACTCTCCCCTGCCCCTGCGTCCTGGTCCTGCCTCCTTCATTCGGGCAGCAGCTTCGGGTCCTGACAGGGAGGTAAAGAGGCACACTGTGAATAAATTCAGTTGCGGGGGGGGGGGGGGTTTGTGACTAGTGAAGTTTTCCTGATAATTTCTCCTTTTATATGATTTTATTTAGTCCTGTTTAAATAACTGTTTAATGTGTAAAGACCATCAGACTTATTCAGAGAGCACTGAAATGTCACTGACTCTCTGGTTCGCCTGACTTTGGCAAGTTAAATTTGCCGACCCTGCGGTGAATTCAGCATTCACCGCAGGGTCCTCGACGTGCAGAAAATTGACCCGCCAAACCTGCTGAACACCGCAGAGCAAGCCGCCGAACGCAGCCGCAAACCTACTAAACAAAACCGCCAAATGCACCCGCCTAAGAGACGGCCAAACGCAAGGAGACTGCTGAACGCATCTGACGACCCGCAGAACGCAGACACGAAAAGCTGACCAGTCGCTGAACGGGTAAAAAAACCCTGCAACTTTAAGGCTAGGGTCAGGCGAGCGCATTTTGTATGGAAGACGCTGTAGTGTCAGGCGAGCGCATTTTGACAGAAGACGCTGTAGTGGCCACACAGTCCATTTTTGTGACTAAAGTTATTTTTGGCGGATGTAGATGGGAAATGAATAACCATTTTGTCCGTCAAAAATGCTGGACGCATAAATGCAGTCCGTCTGACTACGTTCCATCACTCACACAAAAAGCTGCGCGGACGTTGCAGAGGTGGCACACTCCGCACGTCCGTTCTAGCGGTGTTACGTTCTTGCCTAACCTGCGTCCCTTTGCTGCGTCCGTCATGCGTCCACAGTTCCGTGCGGACGTACTTGTGTGTGGGGCTCCATTGGTCAGAATGCTATGCTGCCACGGACATACAAATGTGCAGCAACACGGACGTGATAACTGCGCTCGTCTGACCCCAACCTTAAATGGCTTTTGCAAAAAACTACTTCATGAAAATGCCTGGAATTAATATAGTATATAAAAGGTCCTAAGAATAATAAAAAAGTCTGTTTAAAAAAAAAAAGCCATTTAAAAAACTTCGCCAGAAAAATGCCGAAAAATAGACTTTTTGCTGCAGATTAAAATAATAAATGGTTTATTAGATATTGAATTAAAACGGGAATATTTTTAACATTGAAGCCTATGGGATTCTCCTGAATAAACCTGCCGAATGAAACCACTGAACAGCAGGGCATTTCACTGACATTTCTCTGCTGTTCAATGTGAATAGATTAACCATTGCTTCTCTATGGGGGATTTCACTGCCATTAAACATTACCGTATTTCACTGCCGCCGAACAGGCACCATATTTCACTGCCGCGGAACACCGTATTTCACTGCTGCTGAACAGGCACCGTATTTGCTGGCTGCTCTCTGAATAGCCGAATGGCCACGAAATGTCACCGTATGGGAAAATTCCCTGTTTGGTGCAGTTTCTGGGCCAGTTTGGCTCTCTGAATAACCCTGTATATGTGGGAGTTTGGCGTAACTCAGGGACTGGTCAGTAATGAGGGCTGTAATTATCATTTTATCATTATGGAATGTCTCCTCCATGTTCTATGCCAGGATATTATTTTGGTTTCCTCTTTTTTCCCCCCTGTCTGTTCTTTCAACATAAGAGCTTGTGGGCTTTTCCTTGCCCGGTGCTAAAACTAGGACGCTATGGTGGATAATGTACGCCTGCAGGTTTCCCCTTAGTATCCCTGTTTTAGCGCCATATTACGGGTCAGGTGTTAATGCAGAAGCCTGCCCCGTAATGCAGCACTAAGTGCCGCTGTGAGTACTGCCTCCTGCAGTCCATAGGACTCCATGGAGGCTTGTGCTGCCCGGCTGCGTGACCTGCAGGATCTTCCAGGTTTCGGGGGTGGGGGCCCAAAGAAAATGTTTGCCCAGGGTCCAATCAATATTAAAGACGGGCCTGCGCTCAGTAGCCACTTGGTCACGAAATCATTTGCTACGGAGTGGTATCTAGTGTTTACATTCTGTCTGACCTCTCTGGCTGGGAGTGCTAGGATCAGCAGTCTTGATTGCTGTGTATTCAAGTGTCAAAGAGATCTGTCCAAAAGGATCCAAATCAAGTTGAGAAAGGGTGAGCGTTACCGCGAATTGTGACATCTTTGTGTTAAGGTCTTTTGCACACTTCTGTCATTTATTGTGTTTACCCTCAGCCCTGTAACCTGTATTTAGAGGAGAAATTTTACCCAGTGCAGGGCTCCCTCTTATGCCTGTCTCCTGCACTTATCACCTCATGTTCTGCCTCTGTTAAGGCTAGGGTCAGACGAACGCATTTTTATGTTGTCTGTGAAAAAGTGCGTTCGAACGAATGGACGCATTTTTTCACAGAATACGTGATAGTGGTCATACTATGCGCATTTTCGTCCGTGATTTTGTACGGATCATCAATAAAACACTTTTTGTGTCTGGACGTTATGTTGGCCGGACATTAGCAGCGTCTGACGTCTCCTAATCACGCACACACGCCGCTAGCGGACGCAGCGCACTCTGTACGTCAGTACCTGCGGTTTCACGTTCTCGAAAAAATGCGTTCATTTTCCACTTGCGTTGCGCAGCCGGACTTTTGTGCGACCGTACTTCGTATATTGGCCGTCATTGCCCGGCATCTGCTGCTAGTGCGGCCGTGATTAAGTGCGGCTGCACGCGCGTTCGCACTGCCTCAGTCTGACCCTAGCCTTAAGTGTAGTGTGTGCTGGATTCTGCAATATGCTACAAACCACTAACCTGCCTCAAGGGCTTAAAATTAATCAGCCTAAAGGGCCTCCCTCACCCTCTATAGGGGGTGATCATGACAGGAAGCTGGGGCAGTTGCACTTGTATATACACTTTATTGAAAATTGTTTACTTACAAGCTCGTTGTTGTGATTTTGTATTTATTTGAAGGTTGTTTAAGCCAATTTATAATATGAACTCTGTAAGGTGATCTTGATCCATAAGTGAATCTGTCCACTATATGGGGGCCCTATTACAATCTTAACGCAAACGTTTGCGCACGTGCAAAAACGCATTAACGCGAGGGGCAAAACCCTTTGCGCTGAACGTCGTATTACAATCTCAGCGCAAAAAAACGCGCGTATTCGTCTAACGCGGGTGAACCTGCGCAAACCATTTGCGAGCGTACTGTACTACGCGCGTCCTATACTTAACATTGTGAGCGCAAATGTGAATGTGCACTGGTAAGCGGATGGTATTACAACCTATGCGTAATTTTTAACGCACAGCGTTTGCGCGCATAATTTTAACAACTCCTAAAAGCTGGTGATAATGGCAAATCTGAACGACCTGGCCAAATACACTAGCGCGAAAAAAAAATACTGTAAAGTATAGTTGCAAATTCTACGCATACCCAAACAATAAAATTGAGAAGTTGTGCGTATTTTTATTATTGCTGCAGCATATATGCTCAGATTGACTTTGACAGGTGCAAAAACTTAACGTAAGTTAATTGTGGTTCTTAATTCTGATTTGCTGAATTGCGGGAAAAAACAGTCCAAACACCGATTTCTGTGCGCAACGTTAATGCGCGCGTGTTATTGAGTGTCCGTTTTACGTGTGTTATTTTTTGACAGATGAAAAAATGCGCGAGGATTGTAATACCAGCGTTGATTTATGCGCGTTAGCGTTTAACACTTTGCGCAAAAATTCACACGCTGCATGAGCGTTTTTGTGCAAAGATTGTAATAGGGCCCTAAGTGTTTTATTTTTTCAAACTGTGAAGATACTGACTGATTACCTTCTGAGGGTTCTACTGTCTATTTATCCACATATGCTCCTCTAGGACCACTTTTTTTCTTTTCTATAAATTCAGAGCACTGAACCTTTAAGGACTGAACACCCTTCTTGATTTTGTGCCCCTTCCAGCCACAGGTTACTTAAGCCTTGAACTGCAGAGACCACCAGGACAAAGTATGTCCCAAGTAAGTGAGTTAATCTCATATGAGCACTCATTAAATTTAGAAGGATAGGACCTGCATGATGAGGTACATTGACATTGAGGCAAGCTTATACAACGTATGATCATATTTTGGAATCCAATACCCTTCATTTATTAAAAACGTATGTGTTTTTAATATCTTTAAAATTATATTAAGGTGGAGTGCTCTAAATTTGGTATGTTCTGTTGAAATAGTTGTCATCGCAGGAGGTCACTCTATGACCACTTCAGTCTATCTCATTTTTAATGTAATGTGCACTATGTATATCTCAAAGAGCTCCACAGCATTAAACCTCACAGTAATATGCGGTGTGTATGAGCGTATCACAGAGCTCCACAGCGATAACACTCAGTCATACACACCGCTCATTACTGTATCACAGAGCTCTACAGCAATAAAACTCACAGTAATGCACATTGTGTATGAGCATATCACAGAGCTCCACAGCAATAAAACTCACAGTAATGTGTGGTGTGTATGAGTGTATCACAGAGCTCCACAGCAATAAAACTCACAGTAATGTGCAATTTGTATGACAGTATCACAGAGCTCCACAGAAATAAAACTCTCAGTAATGTGTGGTGTGAATGAGCGTATAAAAGAGTTCCACATCAATATAAATCACTGTAATGTGCAGTGTGTATGAGTGCATTTTTCACGTTTCCTCCAAGAACTCGGTATCTGATCCTTGTACGCAGCACGTCTATCCTTTCCCTCCGATCCTTCGGAATGGTCGGTAAGCGACTATACCCTATGCTAGTATAACGTGACCAATATACAAAGGTATACACAGGGGTACAGAGAGTATGTCAATCGTAGCCAGGGGTCAGTATTACCACAGAGTATGTCAGCTGTTTGCCAGGGTCAATAGTGCCAGAAAGTATGTCAGCCGTTTGCCAGGGTCGATAGTGACAGAGAGTATGACATCCGTTTGCCAGGGTCAATAGTGCCAGAAAGTAAGCCAAGGAATATAAACAGAAAGCAGCACTGAGAGGGTATGAGAAACCACGTTAGGGCAATGAGACAATAGATTGCCGGTAGTTTTAAACCCGGCAGCGCCACGGCATCGTGCTGGGCTCCACCCCCGGTGCACCACGTGACCGCTGCGATCCCCTTCATTACTTGGCGCCCGGCCAGCGAGCAGCGAAGACGATGCAAGTGGGCACCGGGTAAGTGTGGCGTGGGACGTGACAGTATCCCCCCTCTATGGGAGGCCACCGGATGACCACCAGGAGCATGAGGGTGTGATAATGGAAAGCACGCACCAGATGAGGGGCATGGACATCAGCAGCCAGCAACCAGGACCTGTTCTCTGGCCCATAACCCACCCAATCCACCAGATACTGAAGGGAACAACTGGAAAACCTGGAACCAAGGATAGCCGTCACCTCGTATTCCTCCTCACCCTCTACCTCAATGGGGGGAGGGGGCACACTCTGGTAAAACAATTGCATAGTAAAGGTTTAAGCAGGCTCACATGAAATATGTTATGTATCCTAAGAGAACGTGGCAAGGCTAAAGCATAAGTGACCGGATTAACTTGGCGCAGAACCTTATAAGGGCCTAAGAACCAGGGAGCCAACTTCATAGTAGGTACCAATAAACGTATATGACGTGTGGATAACCAGACTCTATCCCCTACATTGTAGACGAGTGCCCGTCTCCTGCGTTTGTCATCATTTCTTTTCTGGGGCTCAGTGGGAGCCGAAATGACCATTTTTTTTTAATATATTGTAATGTTTCTTTTTATAACAATTATTTGGAGATCTCGTGTAACCTCTCTTCAGACTCTCAAAAGCTTATCTGTTAATAGTAAAGTTGGTCCAATAAAAAAGGTATCACTGCGTACTGCTATACTCTGGTGATATATATGTATTCTGTCTCGCTAGCAAAGCTGTAAGGCGTGGGCGCTTGAGACTAGCTAAATCTGAATTTGACCAGTACTCACACGATGGAAGTTCAGCAGACAGCGTCAACTCAGCGAAAACTGACACAAAGAAAGATGAATCCAGTTGAAAGCTTTAATGATCAGACTGACAATCTTTGTAATAGTGTTCAGCAATGCAGGTGAAAAGACATTTGTTCTGTCCAGCATAGAGCTAAGATGGCTGCTAGTGACCAAAAGTACCTCAGAAACAAGACTGAAGAAAAAGGGGCGGAGCTAGATGGATCCAGCAAGGCTATGGTGACCCAGCAGGAACAAAATAGCTATGAAATCATAACTGTAAGCAGTAAAAGGCAGATTCAATACATAACATTAAAATATACAAATAAAACCTGAATCATGGGGCATGACACTCCCCGTCTGAAATCTTTAGATTTCAAAATAAACTAACACTATAACTTTAAATGTCCTCCTGGAAGCCCAATGCAGAGATCTGAAAAACAAAAGGTAAAGCATTCAATAATACAACTTTACACTTTGTAGCTAGTTACTAAATCAACAGTCTTAAAGGTAGGCCATAGTTCCAGATGTGAGGAATAAACGTGAACAAATTAATCCATCTTTGTGCTGGGGAAGCCACTCTAGGCCAAAACTTCCACCAACATGATTGTAATCCAACTGGCTGTTTGTGGAAAGGCTTCTGCCGAGAGCAGAAACTCTTAGCTGACCTTTTCCCTTGGCAGAAAGAGTATCAGTTCGGTGATTGGCCAGAAGAAACTATGTGTAACACCTCCTTTAGTCTCCTTGACCTTCACTCCTTGGGTTCCTCCATAGTCACTGGGCACAATCTGAGTGACAAGACCCATTGGCAGGAGTTGGCAATCCGCAAACTTCTGATCGGCTTTACGCTGTTGTGTGACTGCGTATTTTTCCTTCTGTTTCAAAGATCCCTCCCTCCTGGTGCTTGGGTTTGCACGGCCTCTTCTTCTTGAAGTAAGCATCAGTCAGGTGCTTTGGAACCTTGACACTTGAGATATTGACTTTTGTGGAAGTGGCGATAACACATTTCTGGGGAGCTCTACGCAGGGGCATCTGATTTATAACTAGTGATCCAGTTACCAGCAGAAGGCCAGACTGGAGCTGCTTCAGAAAAACTACACTCTTCCCCCTGTGTCGCCCATTGAGGAGAATGGAACATCTTGGAACATCTTCACTGGAATAATAGTGAGGCATTTTACACAGTTTGACTACACGTGTGCCGCCATTCTTATCCCCACTGACTGTATTTGACACGGTAGCTTTAGCCTTCTCCTTTTTCATCCTTTCAATCTTTATTTCTGGGGCTATGTACTTGCACTTGTAGAGGGCTTTCGTGGCATACATGGCAGAACGGGAATATTTTGAGATTCCACGGATCAGCACTGTATTCCGGCTGGCATGGTGCCGGTTCACCTTCTTCACAGCCTCGGTTTTCTTCTTCAAGGTGCGCTTTAAAGAGGCAAATCGAGCAGCTGCTTGCTGTAGATTGTTAGGTAGCTTTTCTCTAGGCGTAGGAAAGGGTAAGGGTGCTACCCAGCTATTGGCATCATCCTGAGCGAATTCTTTATCCATCATCTTGGGAAATTCCCTATCTTCTCTTGCCAGTGCTAGTTTGTTGTCATCATTGGTAGAATTGAACACTGTGGCTCCAAAGATGTGTAGCGCTCACTCCCGGAGGAGCCGCTGAATTTAAACCTCGGGTCAGTCTCCCCGCACTAGGGAATAAATATACACCAGCACTGTTGTGGATTTTATAAGTTATATAGTTTACTGATCTCAAATAAACTGGCATATATAGAGCAGCACGGTATACATATATATTTACAGAAGTTCGTAATGCGAGAAACGCACAGCGGAAAAGAAAAATGAATATTAACCCCTTCGTTGTTGGAATGTGAGTCCCGTACAGGTTGTGTCCCAAGAAGGTGTACGTGTATGCGTGTGTTGGTACCCGGGTACAAGATTCAATTGGCCAGTGAATGATTTCAATGTGTCTTCGACTAGTCACGTTGGGGCCCTGTAGGTTTGTACAAACTTGCAGCGTGCTTTATTATTTTACTGTGGCCGGGAAGGCCTCTCACCCATCCGCCAGATACTCTGTGCTCTGCTCGACCCAGGACGTCTCTCCGCTCGACTTGACTGGGACTCTGTGCCACCGGATCCGCTTGTCTTGCTTGTCCGTTTCTGTCACAAGATGCTCTGCTCACCGCCTGCACTCCCACTAGATCATCGCGGTCTCCTAACTCGGGGTCCTTCAGCAACTCTGTATCTTTGTTAATTTCCCAGCGGTGGATTACTAGGTCTCTGGCGAGTAATGTGAACCGATCTCCAGCTCTGCAAGGCCGCACCTCTGCTCCGGCCGGGTCGCGATCGTTGTCTGTCTCACGTGTGTCTTGCTCTCTTCACTCCTTGGTGCGCTCTGCGTTTCCTCTGCACGAGGCTGCGGATGTAAATCTTTTTCTCCCCACTCACTTCCTGTTCCCAACGCAAAGCATGCTGGAAAACGTAGTCCCATTGTCCAGTGTCTCTTACATTGCGCTTGTTTCGCTCTGATGGCCAAAAATAAGTACTACAGCAACAGCGTTTTAAACCAGCGCTACACTCTCCCCCTCCTAGAACTCTTGGGTCTCTCCAAGGAGGTATAACAGTTGCATTACATTTCAACATAACATTAGGCAACATATATAGGCTCAGCAGCAAGCGTACAATGGGTCAGATACACTTCCTCAAGTTGACTCATGCTTCTGACTACCTCAGCTAACATAGCAGACACTTCGGGCAACCTTCGCACCATGGTAACAGCCTCTTCAGTGCTATGTCCTGGTGAGTCATAGGTGATTCTTTGAGGGGGTCGGACACAACATTTTGGCTCTGGCTCAATCAGTTCCTCTTCAGGTGGAAGTACTACAGGTGCGGGTTCAGTTCTTTCATTCACAACTGGAACAGACATCTCTTCGGAATATGATCCTTCCAGTGAAGGCATAGAACTGTAATCATAAGATGCGGCTTCAGGAACTACAGGGATTTCAGAAGTCTCGGGAACTTCCAATTGGAATTCAGGAGCCTCAGGGCTCAGGTTACTTTGCCACCGTTCAGGAACTGGAATGACCTCTTCAGGCACTGGTGAGCGCAGCCAGTCCAGACAAAAGCTTTCTTCCTCACTGTCCCCTTCACTCTCTTCAACAACCCGTGTCTGCTGAGACCGAGTAATGGGAGTTAAGCGTGGAGCAGGCGGGTTCCGCAGAGAAAATTCGTCACCAACTGGTATCCTTACAGCCTCTCTCAAAGGTAGCAAATGATTCCGGTGCCAGTTTTTAAGAGGCCCAGCCCTTCCATCCGGTCAGATTTGGTAAACTGGCAAACCCGGTAGTTACTTGCAGACAATGTAGACCTGAGAACTCCATCTATCCGCCAACTTATGCCTTGCATCAGCACCCAAGTTCTTCAACAAAACCCTATCACCGGGTTGTAGATCCTGTATCCGAACTTTCAAATCATAGTTCCGCTTATTCCTCTGTTCCCTGTTTCCTGAGGTCAAACGGGCCTGTTGAAACGCAGAGGCCAAGTTCTTCCGAAGTCTATCCACATAATTTCTGTGAGAAGCTACCGACGTCTGGTCCAGAGATAGCCCAAACGCCAAATCAACCGACAGTCGAGCTTCTCTTCCGAACATAAGACAGTAGGTACGGTGAGTATGAAGTAGCGTCACTCTTCGTACTGTTGTATGCATGTACTAGCGTAGCTATGTGACGACTCCAGCTCTGCTTCTCTCTGTTTGACAGTGTCCCCAACATGTTTAGCAGCGTGCAATTGAACCTTTCGGGTTGAGCATCACCTTGAGGGTGATATGGTGTAGTTCGGGTCTTCTGAATTCCCAACAGTTCCAGTAATTGCCCAACAAGCCGGCTCTCAAAGTCTCTACCCTGATCAGAGTGTATTCTCCTTGGTAGGCCATAGTGAACAAAGAACTTTTCCATTAGAACCTTTGCCACCGTAGGAGCACGTTGGTCTTTCGTGGAAAAAGCTTGGGCATAACGTGTGAAATGATCAGTCACTACTAGAATATTTCCCTGCCCACTAGCATCCGGCTCTAAGCACAGGAAATCAATGCACACCAAATCCATGGGTCCTTGACTTTGTAGGTGGCTCATTGGAGAGTTCAGGTCGGTAGGCTCTTCCTTTGGATACACCTCAGACATGAATGGTAGTAACTTTCCACTTCAGCTCTCATGCAGGGCCAATAGAATCTGTCTCGCACCAGCTTAAAAGTTCTCTCTGCACCTAAATGTCCATGTTCATCGTGTAACGACTGCAGCACATCCTCTCTGTGTTTAGTGGGAAGGAACAACTGTTGGGTCTCTTCAGCACTGTTCGAGGGGCCCCTTCGGTAGACCACCCCATCCAACATCTTCAATCGTTCCCACTCTTTATATACCAATCTGGTCCCTTCTGGGGAATTTGTCAGAAGAATCTCCCGCTGGTTCGCGTTCAGGAACTTCACAGTTAATGCAATCAAAGGGTCTTCAGCCTGATCAGCTCTCAGGTCCTGTTTTGAAAAAGTAGGCAAACTTTCATCCCTCAGCTGCGTAGGATTACAATAGAACTCTGGAACACCGCAGCCATAACTCCTATGGCTTCCGCTTCAATCCCTCCCTTGACCCGGCGCTCTGCTCCTTGACATAAAGCTTGCACCCCATCTGGAGTTAACTGAGTCTATTCTGTAGTGTAGGGTCTTCAACAGAGGGTTGTGCTAAATGGAGTTTATTCGGCACAAGGTCTTGTTACCAGTGGGGTACCTCAGGGGTCAGTACTTGGACCCATTCTATTTAATATTTTTATTAGTGATATTGCAGAAGGTATTAATGGAAAAGTATGTCTTTTTGCTGATAACACAAAGATTTGCAACAGGGTTGACGTTCCTGGAGGGATCAGCCAAATGACAAATGATTTAGGTAAACTAAAAAAATGGTCGGAGCTGTGGCAATTGAGTTTTAATGTGGATAAGTGCAAGATAATGCACCTGGGACGTAAAAACCCAAGGGCTGAATATAGAATATTTGATACAGTCCTAACCTCAACATCTGAGGAAAGGGATTTAGGGGTTATTATTTCAGAGGATCTAAGGGTAAGTAGTCAATGTAATAGAGCAGCAGGAAATGCTGGCAGAATGCTTGGTTGTGTAGGGAGAGGTATTAGCAGTAGGAAAAGGGAAGTGCTCATGCCACTGTACAGAGCACTGGTGAGACCTCACTTGGAGTACTGTGTGCAGTACTGGAGACCGTATCTCCAGAAGGATATAGACATCTTAGAGAGAGTTCAGAGAAGGGCTACTAAAATGGTATACGGCTTGAAGGAGAAAAGTTACCAGGAAAGGCTTAATGATCTTAACATGTACAGCTTGGAAAAAAGACGAGACAGAGGAGAAGATATGATAGAAACATTTAAATACATAAAGGGAATCCACAAGGTAGAGGAAGGGAGTATTTTTAAAAAGAAACAAAGTAGCAAAACAAGAGGACATAGTCTTAGATTAGAGGGGCAAAGGTTTAAAAGTAACATCAGAAAGCATTATTTTACTGAGAGGGTGGTGGATACATGGAACAGTCTTCCAGTTGAAGTGGTAGAGGCCAAAACAGTAATTGAATTTAAGCAAGCATGGGATAGGCATAAGGCTATCCAAAACAAAAGATAAACCCTGGTAAAGTATCCATGTAATTGGGCAGACTAGATGGGCCGAAAGGTTCTTATCTGCCGACATTTTTCTATGTTTCTATGTTTCTCGACAAGGCATCGGCATCTCGATTATTCACCCCAGCACGATACTTCAGGCTGAACCGAAACCCTGACAGAGTGGCCAACCACTGATGTCCCGTGGCGTCCAGCTTCGCAGTAGTAAGGACGTAGGTAAGAGGATTGTTATCTGCCTTTATCACAAATTCGGCTCCATACAGATAGTCTTTTAGCTTATCTACCACTGCCCACTTCAAGGCTAGAAACTCCAACTTGTGGGTAGGATAGTTCTTTTCGGAGGGCGTAAGGCTCCGGCTCACATATGCTACAGGCCTCAGCAATCCACCATACTCTTGGTACAGGACTCCCCCTAGACCTTCTCTACTGGCATCCACATGCAGTTCGTATGGCTTGTGAGGATCCGCGTAAGCCAGAACAGGGGCTCGAGTTAGACTCTCTTTCAGCTTCACAAAAGCACCTTCGCATTGACTAGTCCATTTTCCCTGGATAGATTCTCGAGCCTTCCTTGGCCCTGGAGCCGCCGAATTTTGGTCAGAGGCCTTGTGGCCTTCTTCTGCGTCTTCTTTCTGCAGGAGCTTGTTCAGTGGTTGAGCCATCTTGGCAAATCCTCCTACATATCTTCGATAATAGGAGCAGAACCCCAAGAAAGATCTAAGTTCAGTAACATTTCGGGGTCTAGGCCAGGAAGCTACGGCTTCCAACGTCCGAGGATCTGTCGAAATGCCTTCTGCTGAAACCACATGTCCCAGATATGTAACGGAAGGTAAGCAGAATTGACATTTCTCCAGAGACAATTTCAACCCCTCTTCATGGAGCCTCTTCAAGACCTTCTCCAACCGATGTTCATGTTCTTCCAGAGTCTTCCCGAACACAATAATATCATCCAGATACACTAATACTTCGATCAGGTTCATGTCCCCGACGGTCTTCTCCATTAACCGTTGGAACGTAGCTGGAGCCCCCGTAAGGCCTTGAGGCATTCTGTTGAACTCAAAGAACCCAGTGGGCAGATGAACGCAGTCTTCTCTTTGTCTTCAGGATGCATTGGTATCTGGTGATACCCACTTCGCAGGTCTAGTACACTAAACCATTTTGCTCCAGACAGACACTGTAAGGCATCTTCTATCCGAGGAGTAGCATATTAATCTGGGCTGGTTCTCCGATTTAGCATGCAATAGTCTATACATAGATGGCCAGAACCATTCTTTTTCCGGACCATTACTATTGGAGATGCATACGGGCTCCTGGACTCTTGGATCACCTTGGTTCTATGCAGTTCATTCAGCTGTTCTCGTAGATGATCCAAGTCTCCCAACGGAACTCATCTTGACCTTTCTCGAAACGGCTTATCTTCCTGTAGTCGAATGCGATGCTCAGTACTCTTAGCTAGGCCCACGTCGAACTCATCCTTGGAGAACAAGTCCCTCCACTTTAGGACCTGGGACTGAAGACGTTTCTTCCATTCAGGTGAGATGGGAGCGTCCTTGGGGTAGAACCTTTCATCTGGAATCTCTTTATCCACTCCCCCTCCTAAATCGGTAGGAGAGAGAGGCGTAGCGGATGCTACTTGCCCGATAGGCATTCGTGCTTTCAGGACCACTGGAGAATCAGACACATTACACACACTGACTGAGACTCTTCCTCGTGTTCGTTTCAAAGCTCTTGCAGAGATTATTTCAGGGATTACTTCTACTCCGGCTTCACTCCCATGATTAAAATCGGTTTCCAGTACCACATAGGGACCTGGTGGCGATCCGTTCAACTTGACTGAAGCCCGGAAGCTCGCTAGTCGATACTTCTCCTGATTGCAGAACCCTCTCTGTTCCTTCCAATCTCCATAGGCGCCCCACTTCAGCAGGTGCCTTCTGTCCTTCGACCATTCTCTGATAGACTGGATGTAACATCGGGTGCACTCCCTTAGTGGAACCTTCTTCCAGTACCATAGGAGTCAGGAGACGTCGCACCAGATCATTATTCGTCCCCACTATCATAGAACTTCTGTTTGCCCCTGAAGGCCGAGGACACACAATGGCCAATGCATCACAACCTCCAGACTGTCCGATGACTTCGGATCCGATCTCTAACTTCACCTGTAGATATCCGTCATAGGGAAGTTTCTCAGTTCCGATACCCCAGATTTCCAGGTCCTTCAATTTCTGTAGGGGTATGTGCTTCAAGTGCTTCTCATAGAAATCTCGGTAGATCAATGTCACTTGAGCCCCTGAGTCCAACAGAGCTTTAGTGTAGACTCCCTCTACTTGGATTGGCACAATGGGAGAAGGACCTATCAGCTGGTCAGGAAACTTTGTTGTAGTAACAGGAAGTTTAGACCCAGTTTGTTGTACCCTGGCTTTCTTCTTGGCCCGTGTAGGTTTTGGGTGTGCATTGCCCCCCCGTGACATAGGACCGGATACTAAGGGAGTACCTCTTTTAGTCCTGGCAGACACAGTATTTGGCACGGATCTAAGCCCTCTCGGCCTTTCATTTGGGACTTGAAAATTGGAGCGTTTTCTTTCAGTCGGGCGCCTAATTTGCTCCCTCACCAGGGCCCTCTGGAGTTTCCCGCTTGCAAGGTGGACAACAGTTTCTCCACGGCTTTCAGGAGTTCTTCAACTGGTTTCTTTTCGGCCCTCCCTTTTGGGCACTGGGCTCTGAAATGACCGATTTCCCCGCAGCCAAAACATTTCTTCCTCGAGAGTGTGGGTATATTTTCTTCTTGCGGCTCACTTGGAGACCCCCTGTTCGAGGCTACAGCAACCCCCTGAGTCCTTAGCCGACAGCAATGTCATCAACTCTAAATCGCTTTTCACCAATGATCTTCAATCCTCAGGAAAAGGGGATAAATGGCAACATAGTGTGATCCATATCATCATCAGTGCCCCCCAATAATTTATATAGAGGTTAAACTCACATGTGGAGGTGTCATCAATCAGACACTAGATGTACTGCGCAGACGGTATTTTTGAGGAGATACCGGACTCCCCTTTGAGATCTTCGTTCCCAGGTGCTCCTCCAAGAAAATAAAACAAACAGCTGCAGGACCTTAATTAAAGGTTAATGAAATTTTATTCTTTAAACAATTAAAATAGTAAAATATCAATGCCCAAACATGTTTCGCGACCAAGTCGCTTCCTCAGTAGGCAGTTTTTGCCTACTGAGGAAGCGACTTGGTCGCGAAACATGTTTGGGCATTGATATTTTACTATTTTAATTGTTTAAAGAATAAAATTTCATTAACCTTTAATTAAGGTCCTGCAGCTGTTTGTTTTATTTTCTTGGAGGAGCACCTGGGAACGAAGATCTCAAAGGGGAGTCCGGTATCTCCTCAAAAATACCGTCTGCGCAGTACATCTAGTGTCTGATTGATGACACCTCCACATGTGAGTTTAACCTCTATATAAATTATTGGGGGCACTGATGATGATATGGATCACACTATGTTGCCATTTATCCCCTTTTCCTGAGGATTGAAGATCATTGGTGAAAAGCGATTTATAATACCATAAGAAGATCTATCACCTGAAAAATATCCAACACTAAAGAGGGAAGCGCAGAGAATCACCACTTTTTTCTGTTGTTCTAGTATTTGACGGTTAGAGGTAAACCGTCTTGTGTGTGAACTTCTGCTGCTGACTTTTGAACTGCCATATATTATTATTTTTTTGATCCTACATATCAATTATATAACTGTTGCATTGTTCAGTTTGTCCACTAGGGGGCGCCAGATACTTATTTTTCCTATGTCATCAACTCTATCATTTGCGACATCTGAGTTTTCAAAGCCAGCACTTCAGTCTGTATGTCTGCTACACAAAGAGTTCCTACTTCTGCAGTGGAAACTGTGTGTGAAGCATTAGCAACCCTTTTAGCCTTGATTAAAGCCTCTTCTCGGACAGCTTTTACCAGTTTGGAGTAGGTCAGTCTCTTGCTCTGGTATCTAGTCTGAAATTTCAACATTATGGGATCCAGTGGGAGTGCTCCTTTAAAAATTTGATCCATCAAAGCTTTGCTTGCATGACTCGATTCCATGCCTCCTTTGAGAATGACCTGATGGATGATTTTATCCAGCCGCCAGACATAGGTGGACATTTCTTCTCTTTCCTTTTGATAGGTGTGAGAGAACTTGTGGATAAGCTTGGCACAACCCCCCCCCCCGAAAATTTCCTGTAAAGCTTCTAGATACTCCGCAGCAGTGCAGCTTGGCTTGTCCATTTTCAGATTTCGGATGACATCTGAAGCAGGACCTCTTAGGCTCTCGATCAACCTTTGTCTCTTCATGGTGTCAGCAACTTCCCATTCTTCCACTGCCTGCACTGCCTGATCTATCCAAGTCTCAAAGTCCTCTTCTCCAGTTGGCACAGGGACCTTACCAGAATAAAACCGTAACTTGCGATATCCATAATTGGGTGACGCAGCAGAGTTTTGGGCTAATGTTTCAACCAGTTTTCCCATTGTGGTAAAGAATGCAACAGGAGGGAACCCTGCCACCAGGTTTGAAGCAGCATCCGGTACCCTGGCACGGGATGTTGTCGGGCTATCCGCGGGAACATTCGTGGGATCACCACGTGGCGTGCTGGGCTGGACCAGTCGAACTTCCACATCGTCGGCCAGCTTCACACTCGCGACCTGAAAACATGCCGGAACATCCTTTCTCCACTCAAAAAGAACATATGTGTGAGAAGTCTCTGGGTTCGCCTTAATGTCCAATATTGCCCCCCTATGATCTGGTGTCAGCGCTGCCACGGGCCCGGCGGATTTCGTCTTCGGCCCAAGTTTCTGCAGGAATATCCATGACTATGCATAATTCAATCTGACTACTTTGCTCCTCACACCATTTGAAAGCAGTGTCTGGATCCATATTTAACCCTTTAAATGCAGTTTTTCCAGAGACTGGATCCCGGACAAACCCCCACGTGTAGCGCTCACTCCCGGAGGAGCCGCTGAATTTAAACCTCGGGTCAGTCTCCCCGCACTAGGGAATAAATATACACCAGCACTGTTGTGGATTTTATAAGTTATATAGTTTACTGATCTCAAATAAACTGGCATATATAGAGCAGCACGGTATACATATATATTTACAGAAGTTCGTAATGCGAGAAACGCACAGCGGAAAAGAAAAATGAATATTAACCCCTTCGTTGTTGGAATGTGAGTCCCGTACAGGTTGTGTCCCAAGAAGGTGTACGTGTATGCGTGTGTTGGTACCCGGGTACAAGATTCAATTGGCCAGTGAATGATTTCAATGTGTCTTCGACTAGTCACGTTGGGGCCCTGTAGGTTTAGACAAACTTGCAGCGTGCTTTATTATTTTACTGTGGCCGGGAAGGCCTCTCACCCATCCGCCAGATACTCTGTGCTCTGCTCGACCCAGGACGTCTCTCCGCTCAACTTGACTGGGACTCTGTGCCACCGGATCCGCTTGTCTTGCTTGTCCGTCTCTGTCACAAGATGCTCTGCTCACCGCCTGCACTCCCACTAGATCATCGCGGTCTCCTAACTCGGGGTCCTTCAGCAACTCTGTATCTTTGTTTATTTCCCAGCGGTGGATTACTAGGTCTCTGGCGAGTAATGTGAACCGATCTCCAGCTCCGCAAGGCAGCACCTCCGCTCCGGCCGGGTCGCGATCGTTGTCTGTCTCACGTGCGTCTTGCTCTCTTCACTCCTCGGCGCGCTCTGCGTTTCCTCTGCATGAGGCTGCGGATGTAAATCTTTTTCTCCCCACCCACTTCCTGTTCCCCAAGCAAAGCATGCTGGAAAACGTAGTCCCATTGTCCAGTGTCTCTTACATTGCGCTTGTCTCCCTCTGGTGGCCAAAAATAAGTACTACAGCAACAGCGTTTTAAACCAGCGCTACAGATGTTATCCCAAGACTGAAAGACATTTAATTTGTCTTGGTCGTCATGCTGCCATTCGTTGCTTTTCAATTTCTCCTTCACTCTGTAATGGTATGGGCACGGTTCAAAATAGGTGTTGCGACCATTTGGCAAGATGTGTGTGATAGGATTTACCTATCACGATCAGGCAGCTATGAAAATATATGACATTATTATTATTCTTCTTTATTTATAAAGCGCCAGCATATTCTGCAGCGCTGTACAATAAGCACAGTATAGACAGGGTTACAATACATTGAACAACATTTGACAAACAGTACAGGAGGAGATGAGGGCCCTATTCCCGTAGGAACTCACAATCTGGGAGGGTTGGGGTTGGAAACAGGAGGAGAGGACTGTAAGGTGAGAGTGATTGATGGTTGCGTCAGTGAGTTGGGTGGTAGGCTTCCCTAAATAGGAATGTTTTAAGGGAGCGTTTGAAGGAAGAGAAGTTAGGGGAATGTCTGACAGTACGAGGGAGAGCGTTCCAGAGAGTGGGGGCTGCGCGTGAGAAATCCTGCAGTCTATCATGGGAAGAGGTGATGCGGGGAGAAGCTAGGCGCAGGTCACTGTTTGACCTTAGGGAGCGGGCTGGGGTGTATTTGGTGATTAGTGAGGACAGGTAGTGGGGCGCTGAGTTAGTGAGGGTTTTGTGGTTTTGTAGGTAAGGATAAGGATTTTGAACTTAATTCTGCAGTGGATGGGGAGCCAGTGAAGGGACTCGCCGAGGGGAGCGGCAGAGACAGAGCGGCGGGTGAGGAGAATTAGCCTGGCGGAGGCGTTCAGGATGGATTGTAGGGGGGAGAGGCGGGACAGTTGGAGGCCAGATAAGAGATTATTGCAATAGTCGAGTCGGGAGATTACCAGGGCGTGTATGAGTTGTTTTGTGGTGACAGCGGTAAGAAATGGCCGAATTCAGGAAATATTACGCAGTTGGTATCGGCAGGAGGAGGAAAGAGACTGGATGTGGGGGATGAAGGAAAGAGCAGAGTCAAGTGTAACTCCAAGACAGCGAACTTGGTTTGATGGGGAGATGGTGATACCCTCCACCGTGATAGAGAAGTCAGGAGGTGGGGAGGCATTGGAGGGAGGAATAAGTAGGAGCTCAGTCTTTGACATGTTGATCTTTAGGTGGTGGGAGGCCATCCAGGAGGAGATGCCAGATAAACAGTCACTGACTTTTGAAAGGACAGGGGGAGAGAGATCAGGGGTAGAGAGGTAGATCTGAGTGTCATCAGCGTAGAGGTGGTAATTAAAGCCAAAGCTGTTGATGATTTTGCCCAGGGAGGAGGTGTAGATGGAAAAGAGCAGAGGACCAAGGACAGAGCCTTGAGGTACGCCAACAGATAGAGGCAATGACATGATTTTATGCTTATATATTTTGTATATTTATTTATATTTTATATATTCTATATTTTGTGCCTTCAGTGAACTTTGCTTTAATTAGCATTCTATGACCAAGCTGACAGTTTAGAAAAAGATCTTACCTAAGAATCTGCAGTCATGTGTAAATGTCTTAAAGCACACCCAAGATAAGGGCGGAGGCTATAAAACAGGGAGTAACATGTCCAATAGGAAACAGATGTTCTTTCTAGTTAAAGAATAAAACGTTAGGAAAACTTATGAAAGTGCAAAAATGTTTTATCATGTATTAATCGCATGTTATACTTTTAATATGGTAATGTATGTGGGCGTGTCCCTCTGTTATAGGATAAGCCAAATATCAATGTAAACATCATGTAATGTATATAAGCCCATGTAACCAAATATACGAGGAAGAACGAAGCGAAGAAAAAACTTTGTGTCCTGTGTCATTATTTCCAGCTACTTCCTTCTCTCTGGTCGACCATGAGTTATTTGTCACGGAGAGATAGTTATAAGTTAAGAGAATAGAAGATTACGGACACACATCATGCTGAGGCAAACTTTTCCTGCTATCAGTATGATTTGAAGGCAGAAATCTTGGTAGGCACCTTCATTTCCCTTATACAAAGTATAAGGGTAAGAATCTCCTTTTAAGTTGAAAAGATCAAAGATTTCCGTTCTTGCGAGGGACCGATTGCTCTGATCGTCCAGGATGGCGAATACTTTAACAGACTTTCCTGGGTGATCCTTGTGAAATATGTTAACTAAGCATATTTTAGCACAAGACTTGTCGCAAAGATCACCGCATACTGCTGTTCAAGAAGAGGACACTATGGTAACTTCCTGATCTGTAGTCTCCCCGCCGTGCATTGACACAGGAGGAGAGTGTGTTGACGTTGCAGGCATGTCCTGAGATGGATGTAGCGCCTGCACATGATCCACACTATCACATTCTATGCACTTGATAGGAAAATTGCAGTCTTTGGCAAAGTGTTCAGTAGAAACACAACATCTGAAACATACACCTTATGTCTTTAGGAGCTCCTTGCACTCTTGGAATGGTTTCTTTCTGAAGCCGATGCACTTTTTGAGGGGATGTGGCTTCTTATGAATAGGGCACCTATAACCGCCTTGGTTAGGATTTTCAATCTTTTCACCTTGTTTGCACTTGTCAGGAATTGAGGTAGGAGGGGGGGAGGACATTAGTCTTCTTCACTGATACTGGACCCCTGCGGCCTCTGTGATTAAAGTGCGAGCTGTCGGACATCTGAGGAAGGGAACCTGAAGCGTGGAACTCACTGTAGGAAAAACTGGGGTCATTCTTTGTTTCTGCAATGTCCTTTATGAACTTGCAAAAGTAGGAGAAAGGTGGAAAGGAGATATGGTTCACTCTTTTATACTTTGCCCCAAGTGCAGCCCATTCTTCCTGGATATTGTATGGCAGCTTGAAAACTATTGGGTTTACCCCACGAGCAGTGTCCAGATACCTGAGGCCAGGTAGGTAAGCATCTGTCTTGGCCAGCTGCAGCTCCCAGAGAAGGTCACGAGTTCCAAGAATCTCTGTCCTTGCCAGAAATTTTTGGGAAACAGTGCAGGCGATTCAACAGAGCATTCTCTATGGCTTCAGGGCTGCCATAGCTTTGATCAAGTCTTTGCCAAGCAGCGTCGAGGCCCAACCTTTGGATTATTGATGTGGACAGCTCTGAGCCTCTTGACACGTTCTGTAGACTGTGGACCAAGCCATCTGATCAGCAGGTCCACTTCCTCAGCAGGAGTAATGTCAAGATTAGTGATGAGCCGAACACCCCCGTGTTCGGTTCGCATTCGAACACGAACAATTTCAAAAGTTCAAGATCGAACTCGAACACGAACCGAACTCAATGCAAGTTAATGGGACTCAAAAGTTTGATTTTTAGAGTGCCCTCCAAGAGGGCATATATGCAAGATATTTGCCATAAAAGGTGTTTGGGGGTCCAGGTAGTGCCCCGGGGGACAGGAAACAAGGACAAAAAGTAAAAAACAAAACGTTTTTAAAGGAACAGTGAGTTTTCCATGAAATAAAGGTTAAGAATAAAAACGAAAAGTTCCTTCAAATATCGTGCCTAGGAGGTCCCCATAACCTGCCCGTGAAGTGGCGGATTTGTAGGATGTATAGAAACATTTAAAAACAAAAAAATTACATTTCAAATGACGGTAAATGGTTTTCCTTTAATCTATTCATAAACAACTGCTTGGGGCGGCAGCCTGTATGAAAAGAGGAGACATTTTAGGACACGCAGAACAAGTTTAGTGATTTTTTTGGCTAAATGATGGTGAAACGTATGCAGGCTTTGGATGAAAGTAACAATAGGTGCTTTAAAATTGGGCCTTTAGTGTCGGCAACAGTGCCGTCACACCGTAACTCCTCTGTGGTATTGTGGAAGAGTGCAGGGTTGGACCCTGTGGTCAAATATTAAAATGATATGAATCTGGTATAGGCGTCAGGGGCAGTGCACCCAAATATTGTGCCTTTGGTGGCAGCAAGTGCCTTCACACCCTAAGTAACCCCTCTGTGGTATTGTGGAAGAGTGCAGTGGTGGAGGTTTTGGTAATGCAGAAGAGATCCCCGATTTATTCAGTTACATCAGCAGCTATAACAAAACCGGCTCAGCAATGTTTAGGCACTTGTACTGCGCTACTGTATATGGTGAGAATCGGCGCACACCAGTAGCAACAGGAAGCAAACAGAACAGGCAGGGAATACACAGAGAGAATAGTGAAATGGCAGGCAAAGTCTGCAACAGAACAAGCAGGGTCAGTAACAAGTATACAAATGGATTCGGTAAGCTAGCGATGCGGGAATAAAGGCTCAGACACACTGAGCGTGTAGCGATGCATAGCGTAGCAAAGCAAAGAGAAGCAAACATTTTGCAGGCTTGACTTCACTCCGCTCCGCCTCGCAGCGTGTCTACACTACATTACGTTTGCTTCTCACCGCACTGGACAGGAATCCACTTACTGAATTAAAATCTACACACAAAACCGTTTTATTTTCACAAAGCACATGTTATATAGGCAAAAAAAGTTTCTACTGAATAAAATACATCAAAAATTACTGTTAATTTAATAGGAATAGTATAAAAATATAAAAAAAAGGTAACCCCTGACCATATATATTATAGGGACACGGAGCGCTGTGTATAGAGTAGGGATGCATTAATACCACACACAGACATATACGTATATATCAACATGCAGATATATTATATACACCCACCCACAGACCTCAGACCATATATACACATACGCACATGGGGGGGTGGCATGTGGACAATCTCAACTAAATGCGCCCCCCCCAATTTGGCTGATCCCTCCAGAAGAAATGTTGAACCCGACAGAGCAGAGAATATATATATTATTCTCTGCTCTGTCGGGTTCAACATTTCTTCTGGAGGGATCAGTCAAATGGGGGGGCGTGGCAATTAGTCTGGATATATTTATAAGAATATAGATATATATCTTATCTCTATATATATATACAGTATATATACAGTATATATATATATATATATATATATATCATACCTGCCCTTACCTTCCCCTATAAATTTGCTAAAAATATACACACAAAAAAAACAAACCACTGCCTGAGACCCCGCGCAGTCCACATGCCACCCCCTTCCACCTGGCTGAATGTATCTAATATATATCATTAAATACATACAGCCAGGTAGAGAAAGAAAAAAAAGGTTTTATTTTATGTTCCCGGGGACATTTAAAAATGTCTTCGGATTTTATTTTTTTTAGAAATGTGTCACCTTACCTTAGCCTGGTGGTCAGTGGGGGCTCCCTGGATACTGGTTGTGGGGGGGTCTGCCGTGGCCGCAGGTGCAGTGGCTACCTCCCTGCGCTGCCTGTCTCTGCTACATGCACCCGGGTGGCTAGCCCGCACAGTCGCAGCTCTGTTATCCGGCGGCCGCATGCTCCTCAAGGGGATCCTTGGGAGGCCCCTGCAGGCTGCCCTCTACAGTGCCTGATTAGAAGGCGTGTCTGCCTGATGTTTTAGTAACAAGAATGTTTTATCCCATAGGCTTCAATGTTAAAAATATTCCCGTTTTAATTCAATATCTAATAAACCGTTGCTAGATAATATTCTGCAGTAAAGAGTCTCTTTATTTTTAGATTTTTTAGTATTTTTTTAAGCAATTTGTTTATACTTTCTTTCAAAAAAAAAAAATTCTAACTTTTGGCTAACGTCCCAAAAAGTTTGAAGTTCGCAAACTGTCGAACAGCCGATGTTCAATGCGAACTCCGCACAGATCGAACTGAACAGCTCATCCCTAGTCAAGATCACCAACTGTAGTTCTGAAGGCAACCTTCCAGCTTCTGTAATTTTCAGGCTGGTCATTGAACTTCGAAAGGCTTGTCTTGGTGAGTTCACGACGAACCATGTATCTAGCAAACTCAAACATGTCTGTTTTCTCTGACTTTGGGCAGGGAAATTAAGTTTGAAAGGTGTTTGCATTATTCTGCTTAAGTGACATAGGGTAGTATGCATTTGCATCTGTATTTAGCCCTGGAGTCGGTTTAACGTCCATAGACTCAGGCAGGCATGGTTTTATAGCTGTATGGTTGCTAGGATTTTGATGAGTTGCTGGAGGGTAGAATTGCATCTGAGAGTTAATGCCTTGGGATTGTGGTTTCACTAGGGCGTGTGAAGAAAGGTCAGGGTCATTAGCTAGTAGAGTATTGTACTGACCTTGGATGCAGAGTACTGCTAAAGAGTCTTCTCCCTGTTTTGGAAGGTTGTCACAACTGTCAGGAACATTTGATGTTATTAACAGTGAACCGTTTTGCTTTAGTACATAGTCTCTGGTGCGTTTAGTGGAATGTTCCTCATCCATGCTGCCCAAGCTGATGATGTCTCTTTTACTCTCCCCGGCAGCTTGTTCTAGAACCCTTAGTGTTGCCACGGCTGTGCATGCTCACACTGTTTCTCTAGGGCTTCTATTTCTGCTCTTTTGCAAGCTTCTTCCATTTCCATTTCTGCTTTTTTGCGAGCGGCGACCATTTCCATTTCCTCTTTTTTGCGAGTGGCGACCATTTCCATTTCTGCTTTCCTTTTTGCAAAGGCCGCCTGTATCTTGGTAGTCTCTGCTTTTGCCCGGGCTTGAATAAGCTGCAGACTAATTGATGAACTCTTTGAATATTGTGAGGATTTTGACCTTGAGAGATGTGAGCTATTCGAATGCTTGCTAGATGCTGAAATGTGAGAAGTAGTCTCTTGGAGTTGAGGAATTCTCTCTTCTGCCTTTACTCTGGCCTGATGTACTAAATTGTCTCTTTCTGAATTAGGACATTTTAATTCATCTATTTCTTGTAAAGCCTGTTCAGAATTTATCTTCTCTAAATTAGAGACATTAATGTGACAGTGGGAAAGATATTGAGCATGAGCTGTAGAAAGGTGTCCTAAAACTTATTTTAGAACACCTGGATCACAAAGAACCAAAAGATAGTGGGTTGTAAAATATATCTAAAATTTATAATTTTATTAAACACATAACAAGGAACGCACACACAAAAAATAGATCATAAAACCAATGGATATAGAACCGGAGGCCATACACCAAGGTCAACAGCTAGAGTCAAAGAGCACCTGACACAAGGTGGACTCCCCACCTCAAAGGGATATATTGTCGCAATGTGGACGTCCACAATCATATAGGATTTATTAGGTGCAAATTGAATTCTCACAAAACAATGTGCACATAGAGTCACTGACTTCAGGCTGTTAATGTAATGATCGCAAGTTCTTTGCTACAGTTTGTGTGCACCGATTGTAAATGTAGCAATAAGGTGCATGCAGTAGCAGTGGGCAAACAGAAGTTTAAACAGCCTATTGGAAGAGATAATATCACCACAGAATGACAAAAAAATGTGGATATGGCACATCCGGGGAGGATACGAAAATATTATAGACCCCTCATAGTTTGTAATCACAGCAGCAACAATATTATGTATATATGGGCCTCAATAAAAACAGAGACCGCAGTTGGTATACGTTGATAAATGGCAATCATGGCCCAACATCAATCCAGTAACTGCATGTAAGTCTCAACAAAATCAAAAGGGCGCCCAGCAGCATGAGGGAAAAATGTATTAATCAAATGAGCACGTCCAACGCGCGTTTTGCCTGGGTCTGCTCAACAGGGACGCACTTTCACCAGCAAAACGAGTAATAGAATGTAATACACACTCCAGTCTCAGGGGAGGATGTCTCAGAAGTACTCATGTCCTCATGCCTGACCACCTGCCTGCTTGACCCCTTCCCCTTGCATCTTAATCAGTCTGTTCTACCAGTCATTGTCACTGTATTTACTCATATTTTTAACGTCTCCCTCTCCTCTGGAGTCTTCCCCTCTGCATTCAAATGTGCTCTGATCACCACCATTTTAAAGAAGCCATCTCCTGATCCTACCTCCCTTTCGAACTACCGTCCCATCACTTTACTCCCCTTTGCCTCCAAAATCCTAGAACGCCTGGTCTATAACCAGCTCACCAATTTTCTCACTGCTAACTCTCTGCTTGAGCCACACCAGTCCGGCTTTTGCTCCCAGCACTCTGAGACTGCTCTGACCAAGGTGGCTAATGATTTAGTTGCTGCTAAAACCAAAGGTCACTTCTCCCTCCTTAGCAGTCCATCACCCCCCACCTTGCAGTCCTCTCCTCCTGTTTCCACCCTCAACCCTTCTAGATTGTGAGTTCCCACGGGAATAGGGCCCTCGTTTCCTCCTGTACTAGTTTGTCAAACGTTGTTCAATGTATTGATACCCTGCCCATATTGTGCCCATTGCACAGCGCTACGGAATATGCTGGCACTTTATAAATAAAGATTAATAATAATTAATAATAATAACATCTTGTCTTCCCTCCCTCTAAAACTTCCATTCTTGCGCCCATTTCCCTTCAGGTGAATGATGCCACCATTACTTCTTCCTCTCAGGCTTGTTGCCTGGGGGTCCTCTTGGACACATCTGTCTCTTTCTTAACCACTTGACTGCGGCGGACGCGCTCAGCGCATCCAGCCAAGTGGTGCCTATGCTGCGAAGGACACGCTGAGCGCGTCCTGTGTTCACAGCCCGCGATCGGCCGGTATTTCAGCCCAGTCTCTGGGCGCGATGACGTCTATTCCAGGCACCCCCCTCTCCAGTGCAGGAATGGTGCCTCAAGGGGAGGGGGGAGGTCCTTTGGGGCACACGTAAAAGACAGGCACTGCTTGGAAGGGCACAGCCTGCCCTTCCAAGCGGTGGCTGCCTTTAACCCCTTAGGGGCCGGATCGCGATTCGGCGCCAGCAGACTCCGGATCGCGGTCCTCTCTCGGAGGTCGCCGACATCTTGGATGTCGGCCAAGCCTCTGGGATCTCCCCACGCCTATTGGCCTCATCGCGCATGGATGCGATGACGTCTGTTCGGGAGTTAACCCCTAGCTGCCACCTACGGTGAAGATAGGGAGGTCATTGGACCTCCCGTCTCCCAATCCCTGTCAGCTAGGGGTTAAAGTATCTTTGGAATGGTCAGAGCATGGCCTTTCCAATGATACCAAACATGACCATGTTAAATGTAAAGGAAAATTAAAAAAAGTTTTTTTCTGTTTTATTAATGTAGCAATATTGTTCCCATTTCAATTATAATGTGAACAAAGATGCTGCACTAATGATTTTTTTCTATGGGGTTTGCTAAAAACCACATAATTTCCCCCCCCCAAAAAATGGAACGAGTCTCAATTTCTAGCTTTTTTAACAAGCACACCCCATAGAAAACACAAAGGCTCGGATGATAAAATGTGAAAAAAAACACTTTACACGCTGTATAAATTTTATTGCATATTTTGTTATAATATTCAGGCAGGACATGACGTATACATGTAATAATGATATATTATGAGTCTGCCGGAAAGAACGATATATAATTTGTCTGGGTCCTATAATAAAATGTGATTTCAAATCGCGTTTAAACATGATGAGCGAAACTGGTAAAAATTAGCTCAGCACAAAGGGGTGAAATGGCTCAGCAGTGAAGGGGTTAATCTGGATTCTACTAAAATGCTCATCTAACAGAGATGTGCAATTTGTTTCGTTCTGAATAGAAATTCGGACGAAATTCACCATTTTTGTATTTCGGGAGCATTTCTGAAAATGAAATATCGACCGACCACCCGAAATTTCGCATCGATTCGATTCGGTGATTCGAATCATTTCGGCGATTCTGATCATTTCGGTGATTCGGATCATTTCAGCAATTCGAATTATTTCGACGATTCAGATCATTTTGTGAAATTTTAGGTTTCCTAACTTTTTTTAAAGAAACAAGGCTTTTTAAACCATAGGTTTCAATGCAGCATATGAATCCACACACTGCTGGAAAGTGCCTCTCTGCAGTATAATTAATGCAGCATATGAATCGGCATACTGAGGGGAAGCGCCTCTCTGCGGTATAATTAATGCAGCATATGAATCCATTCACTGCCGGGCAGCAAATCTCTGGAGATCGATTCGTTGATTCGGATCAATTCATTTTTTGAACAGTTAGTTTTTCGTTTTTTATGAGTTATAATTAATGCAGCATATGAATCCACACACTGCTGGGAAGTTCCCGGCAGTGTGTGGATTCATATGCTGCATTAATTATACTGCAGAGAGGTGCTGCCCAGCAGTGTATAATTAATGCAGCATGTGAATCAATGAATCGATCTCCAGAGAGGTGCTGCCCAGCAGGCAGTGTGCAGATTCATATGCTGCATTATTTATGTAAGGATATAGAGTCACCCAGCACGCAGACAAAACCCAGAAAGGCAAGAAAGAACCCTAATCTGAGAAGCTGGTCCTTAGAATGGCCAGGTACTAATCTAAAACACATAGAAGTACAGATCAGGGACAGGCGAGATATCGTAGTAATAACAAGCCAGACGTCGGTACACGAGATAAACATATGCCAAGGGATAATACAGAAAACACAGTCAATATACAAGCCAGAAGTCAAACCAGAAAACCAATATGCATACGCTATAGACACGCGCTGAGGGCTAGAAATAACCACGTCAGGGCCCAGAGCACAGTCAGTGACTGATATTTAAAGGCCTAGATCCCTGACCAGGTGCGGCATTCAAAGTGGCCTGATTCAGAGACTGGCGCCCCCTCTGTTGGGAAGGCCGCACTGCAGGAGCACCAGCAGGCATGACAGTACCCCCCCTCCACGAGCGACCTCCGGGCGCCGAGATCCCGGGGCAGTGGGATGAGAGTGGTGAAAGGCACGGACCAGACGGGGGGCATGGAGATCAGAAATCGGAACCCATGAGCGTTCCTCCGGACCATACCCTCTCCAGTGCACCAAATATTGAAGACCACCACGGGATTGACGGGAATCAACAATGGACTGGACCTCAAATTCCTCTTGTCCCTGGACCAGTACAGGACGAGGAATGACAGTGGTGAACCGATTGCACAGAAGGGGCTTCAGCAAGGAGGTGTGAAAGGTATTCGGTATACGGAGGGTACAAGATAGGTCCAGCGCATAACTGACTTCGTTGATACTTCTTAGGACCTTGAATGAACCAATGTACCACGGAGCAAATTTCATCGATGGAACACGTAACTTAATGTTACGAGTAGACAACCAGACTCTCTGGCCTGGAGCATAGGAAGGACCCATCCGCCTATGCCTATCTGCATAGGTCTTCTGTTGGACTGCAGCGTGACAGAGGTTGGAACGTACCAAAGTCCACACTTTATGAAGAGACTGAACATAGGCGTCCAAGTCAGGAAGACCAGTGTCAGCACTAGGGGATGGCAGAAAGGTAGGCTGGAAACCATGGGCAACAAAAAACGGGGAGTGACCAGACGAGGCATTTACATTACTGTTCAGAGCAAATTCAGCCCAAGGAAGTAAAGAGTTTTAAATGTCAAGGTGCTCATGCTGATTTATGGCATTGCTTATGGTCATGTCCCTTTATCCAACTGTTTTGGACACAATACGACGATTTGGTTCACAAGTTCTTCATTTAGAAATTCCTTTTACCCCGGAATGGGCCATCTTTAATCGTCCGACTCCTCTCACCCACAGACCTTTTCATAAGTGCCATCAATTTTGGCTCACCCTGCTAGCTGCAACGGTCAAGAAAGTGATCTTGTCACAATGGATCTCCGCTGCCCCTCCTTCCTTTCGCATGGTTTATGACAGAATCTACGCCATATTTTTGGCGGACTGAACCGAGGCTGCGATGCAGCAAGAAATGAAGAGTCCTTCTTTATCAATTGGACCCCCCTCATTTCGATCCCAGCCATGCGAAACTAAGGACTCCCTACGTCATACCTTTTTCTGCACCCCTTTGTACTCGTTACAGATCCTGCGGGGTACCCCACCAATCCCTCAAGATCCCCCTGACCACTCCTTAACCTGTTTTCTAGCTTCCTCCCCCTCGGACCCTGTAGATGCCCACTTTTAACCGACCCACCTACTCTTGAGAATTGTCTTCTTTGGTTCTAATAGGAGTTGTGCAGTAACTTCTTAGTCAACTGCTGGATGCCACATATTTGTACTAGTTTACTACCTGATAATGATGTATAATAAGATGTCTCTCTGTATGTTTTTTTCTGTATGTTGATCCAAGATGAATAAAAATATGCTTAAATTTTTTAATTTATTTTTTATTTATTTAATTTTTTTAAATTTATTTTTTACTTTGAACATGGTCATGTTTGGTATCATTCGAAAGGCCATGCTCAGGCCTTTCGAATGACACCCTCTATGACCCCCTAGCTGCAGTTCTGGATATATCATGGTTCAAAGGTACCCCTTATCTCCACCAGGGTATTTCCTTGGGAAATCCCCAGGCAGTTTGGGGTTCCCCGGCTATAGCGGTCCCCACCAGAGCTAGATCGCGATCTGGCGCCGAACAGCTCTGGATCGCGATCTGGCACGTAAGGGGTTAAAAAAACGCACCGCATTAAAGGACAGATACGTGTCAAAGCGGTGTCTTTTTTTTACTGTAAACCCTCCCGATCGGGAAGGAGAGGGATCCAAAAGGATCCCCCCTCCTTTTCAGGCAATCTCCCGACATGTGCGATGACGTCATTTACATCGGGGGCCGGCCTATCTTCAGCGTCTGGCTTCCCTGAAGCCAGAACGCAGCGGGACCCCAGACAGAGAGGTGAGTATCTCCGCCGGTGCTCCCGCTTGCGGATGACTTGTGGTGAACGTCCTCCGCATATTGCGGGAGTCAATGAGGACGTTCCCCACACATCATCCACAGTGAAGGGGTTAAATAAAAGTATCCATCTCAGCTGCTAATAGAGCCACAAAAGAGCAATCGTTGTGCAAGCAATTAACCTCCCTGGCGGTCTAATTTTTTCAAAATTTCGTGTCTAAAAACGTCTCACTTTTTTTTTAAAGGAAACGTGGTTTTGAACATAGTTAGCCTGTAATAATTAGGAATCACGCACTGAAATCCGTGCAATCAGGAGTCCTTACTGGTAAAATCCTTTATAAATAAATTAATAAATAAATAAAAAATATACAGTAAATACACTGAGACCGATAAAGTTTGAAACATGACATAATAATTTATTATCCCAAAGAATAATTCTCCAAAATAATGCAAATAAATGATATTCAATAAAATACAACAAAAAACACTGAAATCTGTCTGCAAGCAAGGGTGAGATGATGTATGGTCTATTTCTTATCCTGTACTGCCACCTAGTGGCCGTTCATAAACATTACACTGTATAATCCAAAATGTAAACTGTAAAAAAGATTCCTTTCATGCTAGCCCCGCCCCCTGCATCGAGCAGCTCGCTGTGATCACACTGTGGGGGACAGCCAGGGAGCCAGGAGGAGGTGAGTTTGCATCCAGCCCGAGTGTGGCTCGGGGTTATCGTTCGCGGTAGCGAAATTTAACCCCGAGTCACACTCGGGAATAGCGCCAGGGAGGTTAACTCCTTGCAACTCCTAATTACCAATGTTCCAACACTGCCAAAACAACACAATACAGATGCACGCCGCACGACAAAATGCACAAGCAACGTCACACTGACATGTCAGTGGCAATTGGCAGTGTAACGTTGCTAAGGCGCGGGGTGCATGCACATTGGTTTTTTTTGTCTATGAGAAAGGAGCGCATATGTATATATATTTTTTATTTTTTATACTTCAGGTAATGGGAGTAGTGGAATTCTTGGGTGAGTTCCCTCACTTTTTCCCCAGGACTTGACCCCTGAATAGGGCCCAATGAAGGGGGGGATTGGTACTTGAGGTTTCTGTTCTTGATCTTTGTTCAGGTTGTCCTCTTTCACTTACAATCATTTTCAAGGCATATGCGTCCAAATTATTGCTTTTTGTGCCTATAGGATCAAATAACTCAGGCTGCCTGCTTTCTCCTACTCTACTCCTGTTTGGCCAGTGATCTCAGAATAAGAGGTCAATGAACTTTTGATGCTCAACTTCACCCTCATCATCTCTTGCTAGGTCAGTTACATAGTTATCCATTGGTCATTTGGTCATGTTGGCAAACAATATCCAGTTACCAGAGTAAAATTGTTTTCTAACAATACAGAAAAAAAGTAGGGATCTATAGGAAACAAAAATAGTAAAAGAACATAGTGTTATACTGTAAAGACAGTGTTTATAACACGCAGCCCCTGCTGGAATCTCACTCACAGGGTTTAAGAAGTTTCAGCGCACATAGCGTTACCCCTCCTTTGGATACTTTGTTAGTAGAAAGCCCAGGGTGCTGTCCTGTGGGCAGATACTTCCACCAGGTTCCATATAGCTCCACTGCTTCTTAGATGAATGCCAGGGCTCCACTCAGAGAAGGGTTCAACAAAAGATTCAGCCAGGAATCAGGGATCAGGTCTAAAAAAAAATATTCAGACCATACATCCAACGCGTTTCGTCAGCCCTAGGGCCAACTTCATCAGGGATAAAGATACACATACCCCCCTCCCTTATGGTCTGAATATTTTTTTTTATACCTGATCCCTGATTCCTGGCTGAATCTTTCGTTGAAACCTTCTCTGAGTGGAGCCCTGGCATTCATCTAAGAAGCAGTGGAGCTATATGGAACCTGGTGGAAGTATCTGCCCACAGGACAGCACCCTGGGCTTTCTACTAACAAAGTATCCAAAGGAGGGGTAACGCTATGTGCGCTGAAACTTCTTAAACCCTGTGAGTGAGATTCCAGCAGGGGCTGCGTGTTATAAACACTGTCATTACAGTATAACACTATGTTCTTTTACTATTTTTGTTTCCTATAGATCTCTACTTTTTTTCTGTATTGTTTTACTGTACATCGCTTGGAGGAGACGATTCAGAGATCTATAAGGTTATTTACTACCATTTGTATACTGTCTTGGGAAAGAGCACATTTTTTGTTTGCTAAAATTGAAAGCAGAGAAATTAGTATTTTGAGATTAATTGTTTCGGAATAAACCTTTCAAAATACACTGATCAGTCACAACATTGAAACCACGGACAGGTGAAGTGAATAACATTGATTATATTGTTACAATGTCAAGGGTTTGGATATATCATGCAGTATGTGAACAGACAATTCTTGAATCGCACAATTTGGAAGAAGGAAAATTGGGCAATCAAAAAAATCTAAGTGACTTTGACAAGCCTGCTTCTGCTAAGGTTAGGGATACTTGTAGGGTTGGGCATCAATGTTTCTGTTTGTTTTAAGGTTAGGGTTACTGTTAGTATTAGGGTTAAATGCTGTTTTTCCAGTAAGCTGAATGATTCTAGGGATGTGCACCGGATTTTTTTTCAACTCGGTATGGTTTGGCTCGTTTGGGTTTTTAAAATTTTCGTTTCGGATCGTTTCGGACGATTTTCGTTTCGGCTCGTTTTTCATATCGACTTTTTTGTGATATCGGAAATTTTCGGGTTTTCGGACTATCTGTTCTCTTTGTGTCTATTTGTTTTGACCTAAAACTAATGATATTTCTGATGATCAGATATTTCTGTCGATACGGTAATTCTGCCGATTCTATCGTTTTTTATTAAAGAAAGATCCTTTTTTCTTATTATGCATTGCACAACTTTATTTAATAATATTAAAATGGTATGAAAGGAACAAAAATGAACAAAACGATTTAAAAAAGCAAAAATACTGACCCAAATGGTCTGACTTTAAAAATAAAAAACAGAAAAAAAGGTTTTAAAACTGAAAAAAAGCTGAGCAAAATTATCTGAAATGGAAACCCCCCCCCCCAGAATAAAATGATTTAAAACGAAAAAAAAAAAATGAATGCAGCATATGAATCCGCACACTGCTGGGAAGCGCCTCTCTGCGGTATAATTAATGCAACATATGAATCCACACACTGCTGGGAAGTGCCTCTCTGCAGCATAATTTGCCTCTCTGCAGCATATGAATCCACACACTGCCGGTCAGCTCGTCTCTGCGGTATAATTAATGCAGCATATGAATCCACACACTGCTGGCAAGCGCCTCTCTGCGGTATAATTAATGCAGCATATGAATCCACACACTGCTGGGAAGCGCCTCTCTGCAGTATAATTAATGCAGCATATGAATCAACACACTGCTGGGAAGCGCCTCTCTGCAGTATAATTAATGCAGCATATGAATCCACACACTGCTGGGAAGCGCCTCTCTGCGGTACAATCAATGTATACGTCTGTGTTATATGTAGGGCTGCAACTAACAATTATTCTCATAATCGATTAGTTGGCCGATTATTATTTCGATTAATCGATTCATCGAATAATTTTTTTTAAAAAAAAATCATTTTTAAGTATGCAAATTTTATGTAAAAATAAATAAATAACCACAACCCCTCCCCCTTTTTTCATAAGCAATTTGCATAGTGTATGCAACTTTCGTACGTACATATGCAAATTGCGTATCTTGTGTACTTTTCACACAAGGTATGCGAGTGTTTGGTCAGAGGGATGGGTTGATGCTGCATGCACAGCTTAAGCCCATGTCTGCTTTCCCAAATGAACATGCCTACAAACACTTGGTTGTAGATGATGATGTCAGCATGAAATCGGGATTAATAAACTAAAGTGGTCAGGGTGCGTAGAGTGTCCCTTTTTAAATAATTTTTTGAACAAACGGAGTGGGAGGAGTGATTTGAGGTGGAAGGGAGTGACTTTGCTCAAGTGACTTGACCTGAGTGCGAGAGGGAGTGGGTATGGACAAAAGACCAGATCTGAGTGTGGGAGTGAGTATAGGGAAAGGGACAAGTCAAAAGGGAGGGAATGGCAGTTCCCAACCAAAGAGGGTGTGGCAGGAAGGGTGGGGTGATGGCACAGAACTCCAGCTTCAAGTAAGGATTAATCACGGGCATACAGCTCCTTCACCCAGTGGCAGTATCCTATGTTTTTTGTTAGAGTTCTGCTACTGTTGGAATAAAACTTGTTGTGTCTGACATAGGGATGAGCTGTTCGGTTCGAACGGTTCGGAGTTCGCATCGAACATCGCCTGTTCGCGAACTACGAACATTTCCGCATGTTCGCCGCGTGTTCACCCACAATGCACCACAACGAACTTTTCCACTGGCCTGAAGCTTGTAATTGGCTACAGCCTTGCACCTGACCACAGGTCAGGTGCAAGACAGGTTCAAGACTTTGCCAATCACGGCTCAGAGTCCTGATTGGGCAAATTTTGGGCTCAATCATGGGCTCACAGAGCTAAGTCCCGCAGCACACTAGATAAGGTTTCACACAGCGCTTCAGCACGCGTTTGAGAGGAGATTGTTGTTATGTTAGTGTGTGTTCTCACTGCCAGTCTGCCACCAGCTACTGGGGGGGTCTCTGGGGGGGGTCTCATTTCTACAAAATATCTGGGAATTGTTCTAATCTGTGTGTTCTCACTGACACCCAGTATTTTGGGGGTCAGTAATTTCTACAATTATTTGTGAGTTGAGGTGATCTGTGTCTTGTCACTGCCACGCAGTATTTTGGGGGTAAGTAATTTCTACAAAATATTTTGGAATTGAGGTAATCTGTGTCTTGTCACTGCCAGTGCCACACAGTATTTTGGGGGTCAATAATTTCTACAAAATATTTGTGAATAGAGGTGATCTGTGTCTTGTCACTGCCAGTGCCACGCAGTATTTTGGGGGTCAGTAATTTCTACAAAATATTTGTGAATTGAGGTGACCTGTGTCTTGTCACTGCCATGCAGTATTTTGGGGGTCAGTAATTTCTACAAAATATTTTGGAATTCAGGTGATCTGTGTCTTGTCACTGCCACGCAGTATTTTGGGGGTCAGTAATTTCTACAAAATATTTGGGAATTGAGGTGATCTGTGTCTTTTCACTGCCACCCAGTATTTTGGGGGTCAGTTATTTCTATAAAATATTTGGGAATTGAGGTAATCTGTGTCTTTTCACTGCCAGTGCCACGCAGTATTTTGGGGGTCAGTAATTTCTACAAAATGTTTGTGAATTGAGGTGATCTGTGTCTTGTCACTGCCAGTTATCAGGGGGTCCCACATACTTCTAGCAGATTTCTGGGAATTGTAATCTGTGTCTTGTCACTGTTGCCAGCTATCAGGGGGTCCTATAAGGGGGTCTCACTGACTTGTAGCAGATTTCTGCGAATTGAAATTTGTGTCTTGTCACTGGCACCCATCAGTGGGTCTCACTGACTTATAGGAGGTTTCTGGGAATTGTAATCTGTGTCTTGTCACTGGCTGCCACCTATCAGGGTGTCTCACTGAGTTATACCAGAGTTCTGGAAATCTTTAATCTTGATACCAGAGTTGAATCAGAGTTCTGTATATATTTAATCTATATATCACTCACCATGTCAGAAAGACCAAAAAAGACAGGCAGACGCTCCCAGACACAGATAAGAGGGCAAGTAGCCTCTGTGTCGGGAGGCTGTGCCTCTGGTCATGGTAGACGTGATACATCCTCTGCAGGGGCACGCTTGTCCTTTCTAACTGGTGCTGGCCGTCTTAAGCAGCAGCAACATACAGAGGATTTGGTGGATTGGCTAACCAGGCCATCCTCATCCTCTGAATCCTCTGCCAGCCAGGCTTGTACTGCTTTACAGTCCACCTCAGCTGCCAAAGCATCCAATGCAGCCTCCATGTCCACAGCTACTCCTGCCGTAGCCTCACTATCACACACGGAGGAGTCAGCTGAATTGTTTGACTACAATGACAGTGACATGCTGCTTGAGGATGTGCAGCAACTACAGTGCTCTGATTCAATCTCTGAGGTTGAGGAAGGGAGTATAATCAACATAGAGGAAGGGGTGCCAGTGATGACACACAAATAACTGGCACACATGTTGCCCCAGCAGCTGCAGCATACTGCCAAGTTGACTCCAGTGAGGAGGAGATAGGGGGTGATGATAATGATGATGAGGTCACTGACTACACCTGGGTGCCTGATCGAACAGAGGAGTCAAGTGAGGAGGCACAACAAATGCGAGGCACAACATCCTCTATGACCAACCGTAGCACTAGCCAGTCCAAGGCATCAGATGTCAGAGCCGCTCAGGTGCAGAGCGCTGTTGCCTCAAAGCACACATCCAGGAACTCTGCTGTCTGGGAGTTCTTTAAGAAATGTGCAGCAGATCCCACCGTTGCTATTTGTAATCTATGTCAGATGAGGCTCAAGCGTGGGAAAGACACTGGACACTTGGGTACCACGTGCTTGAGGCGACATATGACCACCTGCCACGCATCCCGTTGGCGCAAAACTTTGCGTAGGTCCTCCTCCTCCTCATCTGTCTCCGTATGTCCTGCCATGTCATTGCCTGCTACAACCTCCACTGACAGGGATGATGCTACAGTAATGGATGTACCAGGTCCTTCCTCACAATGTGACAGCATCCCATCAGCTGAAGATTTACGCAGTCAGATTACGTTGCCTGAGCTGCTGCAGCGTAAGAAGAAATATAGTCCCAACCATCCCCAAGCACAGCGTCTAAATGCTAGCTTAGCAAAATTACTCGCAATGCAGCTGCTGCCTTTCCAACTAGTGGACTCTGCTCCCTTCCGTGAATTTGCTGAATGTGCTGTACCACAGTGGCATGTTCCAAAACGCCATTACTTTTCACGGAAGGCCATTCCAGCACTATACCAACACGTGGAAGACAATGTTATCGAGTCATTGGGAAAGGCAGTCAGCAGCAAGGTGCATGTGACTTTAGACACGTGGTCCAGCAAGCATGGACAGGGTCGTTACATTTCCTTCACGGCACACTGGGTAACTTTGATTGCAGCTGGGAGGGATCCAAGACGGGGCTCTGTGCTGGAGCTTGTTCATCCACCACGCCTCCAGAAAGCTGCTTGTATGAGGTCTTTCTGCTCCACCACACCTCTCCCTCTTCCTCCTCCTCCTCCTTCTGTGTCTCTGGCGAAGTGGCAGTTAAACCGACGCTTGACAGGGGCTACGCAATGGCTCAAGCAAAAAGATGCCATACTGTGCTTGAGCTGGATTGTTTAGGGGACAGGAGCCACACTGGGCCAGAAATTCTGTCAGCTCTGCAGGGGCAGGTGCAGGGATGGTTAGCACCACGCCAGCTTCAGCTGGGAATGGTCGTCTGTGATAATGGCAGCAACCTTCTCTCCGCCCTACGGTCTGGGTAAGTTGACGCATGTACCATGCCTAGCACATGTCCTAAATCTGGTGGTACAGCGTTTCCTAACCAGGTTCCCAGGGCTGGTAGAGCTTCTCAGCCAGGCCAGAAAAGTCTGCAGCCACTTCAGACGGTCATTCCCAGCAAGTATTCGTCTGGCAGAAATTCAAAGAGAATTCAAAGAGAATTATATATACATATATAATCAGGGCTCGAGTCCTGGGGGAACGCACGGGAACAGCATTCCCGCACTTTTCCCGCAGCGGGAACGTTGCAGGAACACAGGTTCCCACTGTGGGCTGGTGGTGGAATGCTTGACTGGCCGCGTTCCCCGAGCACTGTGTGATCCCTCACGCGGCCGCCTCCTCAGCTCTCTGAGGATCTACACCCGAGATCTCGCAAGAGTGTGTCACAGCCTTCAGAGGGCTGAGAAGAAGCGGCCGCGTGCAGAAGCATGCCAGAGGTGCAGACGCTGGCTGCTGTGAGCATGGGAAGGAGCACTAGCTTTCAGCATTAGACCCGGATCCAGGAACCCAAGTGGGGAGTCACAGGCCGGGATTCAACCCCCCCGAAAGCGCAGCTACTTTTCTGTGGCTGCCTTGCTCAAGCCTTCTTCCGCAGCGGGGAGGCTCCGAGTACACATGGCAGTGAGCAAAGTCCCGCAGGGTGCCTTACCGATGTATGACTACATCCTGCATCCGGATTGGGCGGCCTGATCATGTGACTGGAGCCAACTTGCACGGAGAAGGTGGAGAGCTGCTGCTGCAGGGAGAGAATGAAATCCTCAACCTGCAGACAGAGCCTGTGTTAGCAGGTAAAAGGGATCTGTCTGCCTCTCTGTGTTTGTTCATTCACTATCCCACTCTGTGTGTGTGTGACTCTGTGTATGACTTTCTGTGTGTGTGACTCTGTGTGTGTGTGTGTGACTGTGTGTATGTGTGTGTGACTCTGTGTGTGTGTGTGTGACAGTGTGTATGTGTGTGACTCTGTGTGTATGTGTGACTCTTTGTGTATGTGTGACTGTGTGTGTTTGTGATGTGACTGTAGATGATAGATTCTTGTTACATACCCCTGACAATGAAGAAATCGGTGCATGATCTCTGTGTATGCATAACTAATTGAATTATCTCGTGGCTAGTACCATAGAACCATAACCCCTCGTTTTTCAAACCTGTCGGACGCTGCCGCAAACCTGCCGAACGAGCACCGCAACCTGCAGAACAGCTGCCGAAAAGACCACCGAACGCAGCTGACGACCAGCTGGAAACTGCGGAGAAAAGCTGACAAGCCACCAGACTGGTAGAAGAAAAAAAAACACCACTTTTAAAAGCTGTTTGCAAAAAAGCTACTGTACGATAATGCCCGAAAATGATATGGGGGCCTGTGTCTGGCTATAATTAATTCTGGGGATCTGTGCCTGGGTATATGATTCTCGGGGTGTGTGTGTGTGATATATACTTTTTTTTTTTTTCTCGGGAAATGGGGTTTGTTGAATTCTTGGGTGAGTTCCCTTACTTTTTTTTCCCTGTACTTGACCCCTGTATATAATGATATATTATGAATCTGCCGAGTCTGCCGGAAAGAACGATATATAATATGTCTGGGTCATATAATAAAATAAGGCTTCAAAACACATTTAAACATGATGAGCGAAACCGGTAAAAATGAGCTCAGCACACAGGCATGAAATGCCTCAGCATCAAAAGGGTTAAACTGAAAAAGAACTATGCTGCATTAATTATACTGCAGAGAAGAGAAGTGCTGTCCCGCAGTGTGTGGATTCATATGCTGCATTAATTATACCGCAGAGAGGCTGTTCTGTTTCTCCACCAAAGCACTGAGAATGTGATCTCTTAACTTACAGTTGTGATGAGATGGCGATAACTCCCAGTCTTAGATGAATTACAGACAGTGACTCAATCCAGATGACACCTTGAAGATCTGATGAAGTTTTATTCCATAAACACAACAATATACATCGGATAGGTCAAAAAATCATAGTGTGATGTGGGTCCATGAGGCTTGCAAAGGCTTACTGGGAAATTAACAAGGGTGGAGCTATCTGGACAGGAAATCACTGAACCATGAGGAGGCAGGGGAGGATCCAGAGACTAGTCTCAAGAGGGGCACTGACAGAAAATAAGGTGTTTTAGCAGAGAGCCCGACTCACGAGAATTTACAGAGGGCCCAGCTCACAGGAGCTTACAATCTAGAGGAGCAGAGGGTCCGGGTCACAGGAGCTTGCAATCTAGAGGAGCAGAGGGCCCGGCTCACAGGAGCTTGCAATCTAGAGGAGCAGAGGGTCCCGCTCACAGGAGTTTACAATCTAGAGGAGCAGAGGGCCCGACTCACAGGAGTTTACAATCTACAGGAGCAGAGGGCCCAGCTCACAGGAGTTTACAATCTAGAGGAGCAGAGGGTCCGGCTCACAAGAGTACAATCTAGAGGAGCAGAGGGCACACAGGAGCTTACAATCTAGAAGAGCAGAGGGCACACAGGAGCTTACACTCTAGAAGAGCAGAGGGCACACATGAGCTTACAATCTAGAGGAGCAGAGGGCACACAGAAGCTTACAATCTAGAAGAGCAGAGGGCACACAGGAGTTTACAATCTAGAGGAGCAGAGGGCACACAGGAGTTTACAATCTAGAAGAGCAGAGGGCGCACAGGCACACAGGAGCTTACAATCTAGAGGAGCAGACAGCACACAGGAGTTTACAATCTAGAGGAGCAGAGGGCACACAGGAGTTTACAATCTAGAGGAGCAGAGGGCACACAGGCGCTTACAATCTAGAGGAGCAGAGGGCCCGACTCACAGGAGTTTACAATCTAGAGGAGCAGAGGGCACACAGGAGTTTACAATCTAGAGGAGCAGAGGGCACACAGGAGTTTACAATCTAGAGGAGCAGTTTACAGACTCCTATCTGAGAGGTTTATTACTGTGCAGCTCTAGCTTTCTTATACACTCTGGAGGAAGGATCAAACTCTCAGGGACCCATTACTTACCTCCCTGGTGTCCCTGCACGGAGGCTCCAGCCCCTCTCTCCTCTGATCCTGTTGCACAGTGCAGCCTCAGATACACCCCTTTCCTGTGGCTGTCAGGCAGGCATGAAAGGAGACAGGCTCTGCCACATGGTGACCGGGAAAAGGATCACCACGTGACACGCCCCTGACACATGACTGGGAGGAGGGGCAGTCCACAGTGCCTCTGCGCAGTATGTGACTCTGCAAATTGCGATGTCTGCATTCACTGCACTCATCGCGATTTGAGTTCTGGAGATCAGCCTGGCAACTGCACTGCTCGGGGGGGGGGGGGGGAATTGCCCCGTTGCCCCCCCTGGATCCGCCCCTGTGAGGAGGGGAGGAGAGAAACCCAGGGTTAGAGGAGACATGTGCAATTCTTAAAGGCATATCACAAGGCATGTGAAACATGACACTCCCTGTCAAAATCTATGATTTCTATAATTAAATAACTTTAGTCAAAGTTCAAAGACAAGTAAATGAAGATGCTTTTCCAGGAACATCTGAAAAATAAGAGGGAAGGGAAGAACAAGAGAAAATAATGCAAACATTATCAATTCTTGCAGATCTTGATGGTCCAGGCTGTGACAAGAACAGTCAGTCAGTGAGTCCATCTTCAGAGGGGAAGGCAGCAACATGCACCAATCCTTCTTACCTCCCTTTGAATCAAATTGATGCCTTGAGAGACTTGTCTTCCTCTTTCGGCAGAAGAAGTACTAGTTCCTTTATAGGTCTGAAGTAAAGTGCAGAGAATCTTTTTTCATGAATAAGTTGTAAAGTTTTCTGGTCCAGTACCAGTCTAGAATTTTCCTTGCAACTCCAATCAATTCCCAAGAGCCTCCCATGTGAAAGGAGTGAGGTGTGTTGAATTCCCATTTACACTTGTTGTCATTCAAGAAGTTCAGTATCTTTTCTGGTCGAGAGGCCTCCTGAATTGGGGGGGGGGCCTTTACAGATGTGCCTCTTGTGACATTCTTTGTCCGTGTCAGAGCTGTTTGTAAATTGATGATTAATGTAAATAAGACGTGCAATGGCTTGTACAACAGAAGACCACTTGGAAAAGCGTTAAAAACGGTGAGGACTCAGCCTTACTCTTTCTTTCACAGAGGTGTTGAGTGTAACGGTAACAGCTCTAATTTCTTTATCAGATTCCGGTTCAACTAGTTCAAAAGGTAGAATTTGTAGAACTAGAGATGAGGTCTTCATTCAGGAGTATTGGTGGGGATAGCCATAATGTATCCAGAAATGCAGTAGCAGGTACTGCACGAGTGCCTCGATCAGCAGGGTTGAAGTTAGTGCCATTGTTCAGGTGCAGAGAACTTTCATATACGTTCCACTCTGTTGTCGACATACACGTGGAACTGTCCTGTCTGATTATGTATGTATCCTAGCACCACTTTGCCATCTGTGTAGAAGTCAAAGGAGTCTATTTCAGTGTCTGTTTTAAGTTCTATAAGCTCAGCAATTTCCACACCTAACACAGCTGCGCAAAGTTCAAGCCTTGGAATAGTATGTGCAGGTTTTGGTGTGAGCTTGGACTTGCCCATGATAAATCCTACACTTGGTCCACCGCTGGGATCTGTGACCCTAAGATAAGCCACTGCAGCTATGGCTTCGTTGGATGCATCGGAGAAGACATAGATCTCTCTTCTGGTGGCATTCTTTAAAGATGCAGGGGTGTAAGCACGTGGTATCTGGAGTTGTTCTAACGATTGTAGAGATTGTTTCCAGGATTCCCACCTTTGTTGTTTCTCCTTGGGTAAAGGGGTATCCAGTCTGAGCTTTCAGAAGTAAGCGGTCTCAGCAGTATTTTACCCTGAATGGTGAGAGGTGCTATGAAACCCAATGGATCATAAATACTGTTCACTGTAGACAGAACTCCTCGATTTGTGAAGGGTTTATCACAGGTTGATGCTTGAAATGTGAACGTGTCTTGCTTAACATTCCAAAGCAATCCAAGAATGCGCTGTGTAATAGAAAGGTCCGTTCCTAGTTGGAATTTCTTCACACTGACAGCGTAGTCATCTGAGGGAAAGGCTCTCATGGCCTTGTCGCTGTTCGAAATGATTTAGTGAAGTCTGAGGTTTGCAGTGGAAAGCATGTTCTGGGTTCTAGTGAGAAGGTCAATAGCTTCTTCTTCTGTAGGCAGAGATTTGAGTCCGTCGTCTACATAGAAGTTCTTTTCGACAAACTGTTGTGCATCAACCCCAAATTCTTTCTCTCCTTGAGCCGTTTTGCTCAGTCCATAAATTGCTACTGCGGGAGAAGGACTATTACCGAAAACATGTACCTTCATCCGGTAGTCTATGACTTCATCATTGACATCATTATTGCGATACCATCGGAACCTGAGGAAGTTTCTGTTGTCTTCACGGACGATGAAACAGTGGAACATTTGCTGAATGTCAGCCATAATAGCAATTCGTTCTTGTCTGAAGTGAAGTAGAACTCCGATGAGATTGTTGTTCAGATTAGGCCAAGTGAGAAGACTGTCATTGAGGGAGACACCTTCATGTCGAGCACTTGAGTAAAAGACCACCCTAATCTGATCTGGCTTGCAAGGATGATAGACACCAAAGCATGGAAGATACCAACATTCTTCTACTTCCTTAAGCCGAGGCGCAGGCTCAGCATGATCTCTCTCAAACACTTTCTGCATAAAGTCCACAAAGTGTCTTTTTATCTCAAGTTTCCGATTCAAACTGCGTTGTAAAGAAGTAAACCGTGCTTCTGCATGTTCTCTATTATTTGTAGTCTCTTTCTTGCAGTACGGAATGGTAGAGGTGCTACCCAGCTGTTAGAATCATCTGGTAGATCTCTTTACTTATGGTTTTCAAGAATTCCTTGTCTTCCATGGTAGCTGCCAACTCATTGTCTTTAGATGTTACCTCAAACACTGTGTTGCCGATGTTATCATCCCAGAAATTAAGAGCTTTCTCTTCGTCCTGTAATGATGTGTCGTTGTGCGTCCTTAAGAAACAGTCTTTCCTTCACATGATATTGGTGTGGTCGTCGAGCAGAACAAGAAGTCCATCCATTTGGCAGGACGTGTGTTTTAAAAAGAAGAAACTGAGTAAGGTTTTCTGCCTTTGTCTCGACAAACATTGCCTATGATGACCCAGCCTAGATCCAGACACTGAGCATATGGAGCATCATGTGGACTGTTGATTTGTTGACAAACTTTGTGCACCCTTAAGATGTCTCGGCGAGCAACAGCAGGATATCAGCACTTCCGTCGAGGGCTGGTATTTGGCATGCTATGTCCTTCAACTTCAAGTGAGAATGGTGTAAGGTAGCTTCATTCAGGAGTAGGGATCTCCTCTTTGTTGCTTGGAATCTGGTTGCACTCAGTGATAGTGGTCAAAGGTATTTCCACACTGTCGTTCAGAGGAGCAACCACAAGACCGCTGACTCTCCTACCTAAGACTTCTGTAGTGCCGGTGCAAGTAGTTAGGGTATACAATAAACCATTTTTTTTTATGTTCAAAAGTTCAAAAAATTGTGTTGTTGCAAGAGATCTGTTACTCTGATCATCCAGAATAGTATACAGTTGTAGCGCTCACTCGCGGAGGAGCCGCTGAATTAACCTCGGGGTTAGTCTCACCGCACTAGGGAATAAATACACCAGCACTGTTGTGGATTTTTATAGACTATATTCTTTACTGATCCCAATAAAGCAGCATATATAACGTAGATACGGTATTTAAACGTCAGGATTTCATAACGCGGGAAAAACACGCGGCGGTAAAGAAAAAGATTAACCCCCTCAGTTCTGGAGTGTAAGTCCCGTGAATAATAGCTCAAAAATGTGTATGTGTATTGTCTCGGGTACTGTATTCAACTGGCCAGTGAATGAAACAAACAAATCTTCGACTAGTCACGTTGGGGCCCTGTGGATTTAAACAATACTGCAGCGTGCGTTTCTTATTTTTGGAACTGCGGCCTGAGAGGCCTCTCACCCATCCGATAGACACTCTGTTCAGCACCCGATCAAGGATTCTCTCCGCTGTGTACTGGGACTCTGTGCCACCGGATCCGCTCCCTGCTTGTCCGATCTCCACACTGCGTACAACGTTCTACCGCCTGCACTCCCAATGGATCATCGCGGTCTCCTAACTCGGGGTCCAGCCGGAACCAGATTATCATTCAGACCTCTCAGCAGTGCGTAGGTAGGTCTCTGCAGGGTCACCTTCCCGATCTCCAGCATCAGTGAGGCAGCGCCTGTACTCTGGCCTGGTCACGATCCCTGGCAGTTTCACGTGCGTCCTCCACCTTTCACCGCTCAGCTCACTCTGCCCCTCTCCTGCACGAGGCTGCTGATGTCTTTCCTCTTCCTACACCACCCACTTCCTGTCCTCACGCAAAGGATCATGGTAGGCGTAGTTAAGTTCTTTCCTTGTTTGTCCAGCATAATCCATAGGTCTCTGTCTCCCTCTGGTGGCCATAATAATTAAATGCAGCAGAACACAGTCACAGTCTTTAAAGCAGCACTACACAGTCTTATGGCCTTTTCAGGTTGACCTCTTGGGTATACACGAACCAAACATATCTTTGAGCAGGATTTGTCACAGAGTCCTTCTCCACAGACTTCCGTACCTGAAGAGAACACTGAGGTGGAAAGTGCTGCTTGATCTGTGCGCTCCCCGCCTTGCTTTGCCTCAGTAGGATTGTTTGTGGGCTTAGTAAAGTTGTGCGCATATGGATGAAGAGCTTGTACATGGTCATCGCTGTCACACTCTATGCATTTAATGATAGCTTTACAGTCCTTTGCAAAGTGTTCTGTGGAGGCGCAGCAATTGTAGCAGACCCCAAATTTCTTTAAAAGTTCTCTACGTTCTTGTAGGGTTTTCTTTCTGAAGCCAATACATTTCTTAAGTGGATGTGGTTTGTTATGTATGGGACATTGGCGATTTGGGTTCTCAATGTTCTTGTTTTGTTCAGTCTTTTTAAGAACTGTAGCAGGTGCAGGTAGAACTCCTTTTCAATGACACTGGTCCTCTATGGTCTCTGTGTGTCAAACATGTGTTTGTAGGTCTTGGAGGGGGTGAACTGAGAGGGTTACCGTCACCATAGGAGAAACTTGGGTCATTCTTTGTGTCTCCAATTCTTTTGATGAACTCACAGAAGGAGAAAGGAGGAAAGGCAACTTGATGTCTTTCCTTGTACTTTGATCCAAGCGCTGCCCAATTTTCTTGAAGGCCATACGGTAACTTGAGAACAATAGAGTTGATGCCACGAGGGGTGTCAAGGTAACTGAGACCAGGTAAGTGGATGTCCATCTTAGCAAGTTGAAGCTCTAAAAAAACATTGCTGAGTTCTTGAAACTTTAAATTGTCTCTAGGGGAAATACTTGCAATCTTTAGAATAAGGCATCTTCAATGGCTTCTGGACTGTCAAAGGTACGTTCAAGTCTGTCCCAAGCAGCATTAAGGCCCGCAGCAGGGTTGTCAACATGAATCGTTTTGAGCCTCTTGATACGTTCAGTAGACTGGGGACCTAGCCATCTGATGAGCAGATCTAATTCTTCTGTAGCAGTGATGTCTAGGTCACTCATTGTGGCTTTAAAGGTAGATTTCCATCCTCAGTAATTTTCAGGCTTGTCATCAAACTTGGTAGGCCTGTCTTTGTGAGCTCTCTGCGAAGCATGTATTTAGCAAACAACGACATGTCCGTGTTTTCAGACTTTGGGTGCATGACTGCAGGTGACTTGGGAACAGATGTTGGTGCTGAGGCATTCAACACTGGAACTGGTTTAAAGTTCATTGGCATGTTGCTTTGTAGCTGTGGAGCGGTGTGCTTGCTAGTAAGTATTTGGCTAGTGTCAAGGTAAGGTGGATAGTTTATTATGTGCATGCTATTGTCCACTGCTTGCGGAGATGCTGCGGTCTGATGTACTGGAAGATATGAACGCAAATGGTCTTGGAGTATAGTAGGTGCGGAGAAGAGACCTTGGTTGAGTGCTTTGGTTGCGGTGACAGGGAGCTGATATTCTGGAGAGGAATGTGAAGAATCTGAGGCATAAGACACAGCTGAGTGTCTGCTGCTACTGTTGTCTCTTTCACTTTCACTAGCAGCTTGTTCTAAGACTTTTAACCTCGCCATGGCCGTGGCATGTTCACATTGTTTTTCCAAAAGTTCCATTTCCACTTTGTGGCGTGTGGCTTCAGCTTCCTTGCATGCGGCTTCAGCTTCCATTTCTGCCTTCTGGCGTGCAGCTTCAGCCTCCATGCGTGCGGCTTCAGCTCCCATTTCTGCTTTCTTTTGGGTGAAGGCTGCCTGAATTTTAGAAGCTTCAGCGTCAGCACGGGTCTTTATGAGTTGTTGACGGAGTGTGGAAGATCTTGATTGCAGGGATTTGGAAGACCTTGAGGAGTGTCTGTTGGATGCAGAGCGATGAGATCTGGATTCATGGAGCTGTGTGATTCTTACGAAATTGTCTCTTTCTAGATTGAGCTCATTGAATCTCTTTAGTTCTTCCAGTGACACTTCAGTGTTGTACCGCTTTAAGTGATGAATATAATTAACACACAGTCTTTGATACTTCTGATAAGCGACATATAATTGCTTAATAGTGCTCTCTAGGTGTAATGCATCATGACATGGTTGAGAGAGAGCTGACATCGATTTGACAGCAGTACACCATAGATCATCGTATGAGACAGCAACTCATCTGTGTCAGCATCAAGATTTTCTTGTACTTCCCAGATTGGTTTTGTTAATCTTTTTTCTCTTTTGTTTGCTTCAGGGTTTAATTCCTGATCTGAAAGGATTTCTGAGTAGTGTGTGTCAGATTGCATATTGATAAACATGTGCACAGCAAATTTATTTTTATAATAAAATAAAGCACTTTAAATCCAGGGAAAACATTCAAATAAATCACACTGAAGGCTCATAATGACAGAGTAACTGTGAGAGCTGGATACTAAATGTATCAGATGTAAAAAACCCTTTATAACAAGCAGCACTGGGAGAGGAGAGGGACTTTATATAAAACGTGTATTATAGATGAGGAAAGGGGGATAGTGCTCCTGAATAATATAAAATGTATCAGACCTAAGCCCTTATTATGCAGAGCGTGAGGGGAGCTAACACACGTTTTATAAAGTCCCTCTCTTCTCCCAGCGCTGCTTGTTATAAAGGAGTTTTTACTATCCAGCCCTCCTCTGTCATTAGCTTTCAGTGTGATTTATTTGAATGGTTCCTTCTCCAGCTGTTTTCATCATCTTGTCTGCCTCATAGACATGCAAGGGTTAAGTAAAGGTTTCCTCTCCTGTGCTGGCTGTCTGTGCTGCGAGTGAGTATTCTGGAGCTCTATCACTGTCAGAGTTTTGGGTAGGGGTCGGGAAGGATTACGCATACAAACCTTTTCTGTAGCTTTGCGATGTTGCGCTCTTCATTGCTGGTCTCCTTCACTCATCAATGTAATATCATAAAAAGTACTGAAACTAAAATGTAGTGCATTTTATTTTAGTTTCTCTCGTTTTTTGTACTGAGCAGTTTCGTATCTCGAGTCATACGAAAACTAAATTATCCCAAAATTCGAACTATATCACTTTAGTACTAAAACGAATGCACATGTCTACATATTGATTTGCTGGAG